>JANDJT010000012.1:4711958-4727183 GCA_024331685.1 Stegophilus panzeri | reverse complement strand
TATGCATATGCTTTTACTACTGACCCTCTCAATTTCTTACCATTGTAGTAACCTACTAATATAATAGGCTTTATATTTTATCAGGTGTAATCATTTTGGATCCAGTAGCAACAGGTATAACAGGCCGGATAACTTGGAGCCACGTCAAAACCAAAACATACCAAAAATATATATATAACTTCAGAAACAACTAGGACTAACTGGCCAAAGCTTCTATAGCCTAATAACTTCTCTCTGTTCTGTATAACCACAGGAAGAAGGCCCGTAAAATGGGTGGCAGACCACCTTCTTTGACTCCGGTTGAGGAGCTGGCAATATCCCTTTATCAAGAGTCAGCTACCACCCATGATATAAGTGGCTTGACAAAACGTATGTGTAGCATAAGGAGTACTTAGAGCTTCTTTCCAGTGGTTTAAGTGACTTATCCTTAGACAATCAAGATGACACTACCACAAAAAAAAAAAAAAAAAAAAAAAAAAAAGGAGGATTGTTAAAATAACGCCTTTTTGGCAATGTTTCAATAAGGATTCGTTAAAAAAATAATTAAATAAATAAGATAGATAGATAAATAAATAAATACATAAATAAATAAATAAATAAAAACACACACACACCAGAGACGAAAGGACCCAAACGGAGCGGGGGTAAGCGTGAGCGGTATGAGTGTAGTCAAGGCTGGGGCTCGAACTTGATTCTGTGGAAGGAGAGCTAAAGAGGGAGGTAAAGGGGGGAGCTGCGGAGTAGGAGAACCACAGCGGGGCGGGACTGGGCGTCTCAGGAAGTGAGCCGAAAATGAGCAGGCGGGCAGCATGAGCAGTTAACCTGGAACACGGGGGAAAACAGGCCGGATAAGCACAGGGAAAAGCGACAATAAAAAGACTAGCTATAACAAGGAAACTAAACGCGAGGAATCCAGGAAATATACCGTACTGAAGCCGGAACAATCTGGCGATGAGTGGTTGAGGAACCGGGGTTTATAAACACTGCTGATGAGACGCAGGTGAGTCTGACAGCCTGAGAGGTGGAGCGCCACGCCCAGACACACACACACACACACGCACGCACGCACGCACGCGCACAAGGGAGGGAAAACACTGGAAACATGGGGAAGGGAAAAACAGGAAATACAGGAAAATGCATGGGCTTCTGGCTCGATCATGACAACTTGTGTATTATGCATGCTCATTTTTATTTTACTGCATATGGTGTGTACTGTAATCTTAATTGTAGTGCCCCTACTAGATGCTCCTTATGTCTTTGTATATTAGTTGTATTTGTTTAAGAATATACACTGAGCATCCGATTTCATTCTCTTACAGTTGCTGATGGACACATTGTATTAACTGACCCTCCTGCAACAGCACATCACATCCTGCCACTGTTATAAGTGACTGTTGTTTTCATGTATTGTTTCTGTTTGCTAGACCAAACATCATTAGTAATTTGCACTGTACAATGACGATGAAGAGACCATCTCTGCTGTGACAGAGGTACAAAATGAAGATGCTGGGAGGCCCACAGAGGTATAACATATAATGTATTCTCTTTTTTTTTTTCTTTTTTTTAAAAAAAAGATGTGTGATTATTAAAACTTTATCATTGTCTCTTTAAAGATAATGGCTGTGGATTCCCGTACAGAGGAGGGTCCATCTACCTCCACACAGAATCTTGGCAGTGTAATTGTTTGCAGTTGTCCTGATTAAAAATATTTGGTCTGTGTATGTATTACAGACATTTATATCAATTATATTGAATTATCATTCTGTCTTCCTGCAAAGGAGCTGCCTGCAAAGGAACTATGTAAGGTCCATCTTCAAAGGAAAATTAGAAAAAGTGACATGGAGATGGACCTTCTACAACTTCAAATGGAGGGAAAAAAAGGTGAACTTTAAAAAATGGCCAGGCTTGAAATTTAATTGCTGAAGCACTCGTTAAAGGTGGACAAAGTATTTGCCTACTGATTATTATTATTGTTGTTAATTATTGTTGAATGGTAATGCAATAAATTCAAATGTCTTTTTCAATTGCAGAAAATAAAGAAACAATGAACCACACTCAATTGTTCACTTCATGCATTAGACACTGAATTAGAAGTTATTTTGGCAGATCACATCTCAACAACACCGTTTGAGTGCAAGGCGTGCTGTATGAATGGACCTACACACCATTGCCTTTCCCACATGCTCTGCATCTCCCACCTGCTTCAGAGCAGGTTATGTTCAGAGAGTATGTTGCTATGGCTACTTACATACCCTGAAAGTTACCTCCATTTTTGGAACCGAAAGTTGAGTTTATTCGTTAACTCTGAGTAAACTTACCCAGGTAAGTCACATAACCTGCTTTCTGGAACCCCTTTGTATACTTAGTTTCATGGAGGTGGTCAAGTAAGGTGCAAGTTTTATGTCAAGCTCATCAGACAATCCAATACACAAATCAGAAAAAAAATCAAGGTTGAGAAACAGGCAAAGGTCAGGTGATCAGCACATAGACTAGACTAAGACAACTGAGAGGCAAAATAATAATAAAAGGACGTTAGACTTCGCTCCAAGAAAACAGGAGTGTGATTGGATACAGGTGTGTGTAAGTCATTGCTGTGCCATAGCAGTGAACTCTAGGAAGATGTAGCAGGTAGTGATTACACAGACTCGGTTACTTGGTTTCTAACTAATGATTATCCCCTGCACTACTTGGTAAACTGTTGGCTTGATTGTGTTTGTTTCACAAAGCAAAAATCTTTGATAGAGCGTCTACTCCCAAATTTCCTGTCCAGCTTATACAGTGCTGAATAAAACCCTGACTACTGGCTGTAGTAGCCAGGTTTTTTTTTAAATTATTCTCCAACAACATGACAGTAGACTTCAGCATGATGTGTGTCTTTATATACTGTATATACTCAATGCATGTGTTCTGATGTTTCCTCTAACACTTATAACATTCATGCAGACAGAATTCAGACTGCATCACTAACACACACGTGCACACACACACACACACACACACACACACACACACACATATATACACCTCTGTCTCCATCACAGCAGATCTCACACCCAGCTATGAAAATCAACAGTAGCCATTTAGCATGAACTCTCTGTGCTCCTGTGTGAGAAATGAGCTGGAGTTCAGCTCGTTAGCACCGAGGTTTGTGACATCTTCTTTTATTTATGACAGGTACATGACTAGTTCTCCCAGAAGAACGTTTTGAACCTCAGTGACATGCTTTCGAATTTGCAATGCAGAAAGAGATGGAAAGAAAAAGGAGCTGAAGAAGAAGATTTAACACCATGTTGGGAAAAAGGTTTGACATCATATGACAGTGGCAGAGCTGGAGTTTCCCCTACTCTCTAACTGAGAGAGAAAAGATGTCTTCACTTTCTTCATGGCATTGACAGAGAGAGAGAGAGAGAGAGAGAGAGAGAGAGAAAGGCTGAGGGAGAGGCACTTGCACTTACACTTCTAGGTTTGGCTAAAAAAAAGGTGATACAATGACACCCTTCTCTCACACTCCTCCTGCCTGTTATCTAGTTTGTGGATGATTGAAAAATTTGCATAACCTCACCCCCCTCTCTCTCTCGCTCTTTCTCTCACTCTTTCTCTCCCCGCTCTACGCAATGAGCCCTGCTCTCTCTGTGATTACTTCTCACCTTTTTGTCCTCATCCATCTCCACCTGTCATCCCTCCATCTGTCTCTCTTCTCACCTGCTCTGTCGTTTATCTCTTCACCTTCTCTCCTGTTAATCCTTTCTTCTATGACTCCTCCAAGCAGCCAATAAACTTAATATATTAAATAACTTCAGAAATGTTATATAACTGCATGTGTTGTTGTTGTTGTTGTTATTATTATTATAACTATTTATGATGGAAATGTTTTATTTTGTGTTTTATTGTGTTTGCTTGTTTCTTTAACTAAAGTGAAATCACATCATTTTATTTGAGTTATTATTATTTTATTTTTTTTTTTTATCATAGTGAGTATTTGCTTATTTATTATTTCTTTTATACAATCATCTTTAATCATTTTTACGAAGCATCCCAATAATTCTGAAGCAAATTCAGAATGTAAATTTCAATGACAAATTGTTATTGTTGCCATTATTATTATTATTATTATTATTATTATTATTATTATTATTATTATTATTATTATAACCATCATAAAGAGGTAGCAATCCCTACACAAATACACACATACACACATTCTCTCAGAGATTTAGGATGCATTGGCCACACTCCAAATCAACAGAAGTAGAGGCAATTAACAGGATGGTGATGCTGTGAGATGCAGAAGGAACCTTAGCCTCAAACCATATGGTAGAGTCAATACACGTAAACAGACACCATGCAACACACAAAAATACACACACATGTATACACACACATTATGTAACACCGAGGCTAAAAAGTAGAGCGCTTTATCCTTTGTTTGTTATGGTGTTAATATGAGGTCAGGTGTCTTTAATGCAATATAAAAGTTATACTTCTATACAATTGTACAGTGATTTTCAGTGGAAGAGGCAACATATGCCTGTAAAAGCATTCAGATATCTCATAACTCAGAACTCATAACTCAGATATCTGTCTTGAATTTGTTGATAGAAATTTGAGAAGTAGATGAGAGAGCGAGAGAGAGAGATAGAGAGAGAGAGAGAGAGAGAGAGAGAGAGAGAGAAAATCAAGATGAAAATAAAATCACAGAGTAAGTGGCACCTGTAAGGATGCCTGCAGATGAGGAGCAAAATTGTTTTGCGCTGCCGATGTGCTTGTTTTCCGATTGGAGAGAGAGGTTCTGCTGCACCTTTAGCATTACATACCACTAAAATTTTGTGCTTTGATGGTGCACTCAAAGTTCAGTCACTTTCACACTGCTGTAGACATTTACCATGTCACTCAGAGTACAAAATAACTGAATCATGACATTCTAGCTATAAGGCAGAGCTAGGAGCACCTCAATACCTTTTTTCATGGTTGTCAACGAGACAGGATAAATATCTAAGGGTTTAAATGAACTAATACCCAAATTCCTAAAGACTTTATTGATTGGTTGGTTCTATGCTTTCTGATTGGCTGGGAGGTGAGATAAGCAGTCATATACAGTCATGTGGAAAAAATAAGTACACCCCATGGAAATCGTTGGCTTTTTTTTTTTACATATTTGCACAAGCAAACATTTGATCCCCTTTGAAACAGTGCTTATTAATAAAGTTGATACACTTTATCAAATGACACATAAAATTGACATTTTGTAGTAATTTTCACTATTTAAATGAACAAAAAACACATCAGTCACATGGAAAAAAAGTAAGTATACACCTACATTTTTCACACCTTCAAATATCCATAAACTTAGAATCAGATTGGGTGCCAGTGATTAGAACCTGTTTAAGGAGTACAGGTACCTGGTACCTGTTTTCAGTAAATATATTTCCACTGAGGCTATTCACATGAAATTTTCCCCAGACTTTGGTATTAACTCAAGAAATCTACACATATAAAGAAATTCAAACATTAAAGTCCATAAATGAAGTTATGTGTAATAAAGTGGAATGACACAGGAATAAAGTATTGAACACACAAACGGAATTTATTTAATGCTTAGTGGAGAAGCCTTTGTTTGTAATGACAGCTTCAAGACATTTCCTGTATGAAGAAATTAATCGGCCACAGTATTCAGGTGTAATCATGCCAAGATCTATAGAGTTCAGTAAGGCCTTCAGAAAAAAGGTTGTGGATGAGTCTGGCAAGGGATTTAAAAAGATCTCCAAATTATTTGAAATCCATCATTCCATTGTAAGGAAAATAATGTACAAATGTAGCAGATTTCAAATGACTGCTAATTTGTCCAGGACTGGCGTCCCAGCAAATTCAGCCAAAGAGCAGACTATCTGATTCAAAAAGAAGTCTCCAAGAACACCAAAATGTCATCACAGGATCTGCTAGTAAGTCTTGCAGCTGTTGGTGTCAAAGTGCATGCATCTACAATCAGACAGAGATTGCACAAATTTGACCTGCATGGGAAGCGTGCCAGCACAAAGACTTTGCAAGACTACAGTTTGCCAATGAGCATATCGGCAAAGACCAGGCCTTTTGGAATAATGTGTTCCGGACAGACAAATCAAAGATAGAGTTCCACAGGAACAGCAGACATGTTTGGCGCAGACCAAGGACAGCTTTCAGGAGAAGCATCTCATAAAAACTGTGAAGCACGGTGCTGGAAATGTTATAGTTTGGGGTTGCTTCGCTGCCTCAGGGACTGGACAGCTTGCATTCACTGATTTAACTATGAATTCTTCATCATATCAAAGAGTGCTTGAAGATAATGTGAGGCCATCTGCCCAAAAGTTGAAGTTGAACCGAAAGTGGACTTTTCAACAGGAATATGATCCTAAGCACACTAGCAAATCCACCAAGGAATGGCTCAAAAAAGAAGAAATGGAGGGTTATGGAATGGTCTAGTCAAAGCCCGGATTTGAATCCCATTGAAAAGTTGTGGGGGGATTGTAAATGGGCAGTACATGAAAGAAAACCCTCAAACATATTACAACTGAAATAACATTTCATGGAAGATTCCAGCAAGCCGATGTCAGAGACTGGTGGACAATTCTCTCAATGCAAAATGCCTACAAGAAGTTATTTCTGCTAAAGGAGGCAATACTAGTTTCTGAGTCCAAGGGTGTACTTAGGATCATTCTGAGGCCAAGGGTGTAGTAGTGTGCTTAGGATCATTATCCTGTCAAAAGGTCCACTTTCAGTTCAACTTCCTTTTAAATCCTTTGCCAGACTCATAGGCAACCACAAACTTTTTTTTCTGGAGGCCTTACAGAACTCTTTAGATCTTGACATGATGCCATGACACTTCAATAGAAAAGAAACACCAGACACTAGATGTGAGAGGTTTAAATAAGACAGGTTCCACCTGCACTCCATAAGCAAGTTCTGATCATTGGCATCCATTTGTTACACAAATCACCCATCCGAATCCATCTTGACAAATGAGGTGCCATGGCAAAATTTTACTGTCAGTGTCTGAAAGTTAATGTTAGACCACACAGTACGCCACAAAGTAGCTTGTCCTTTTGCTAACAATGTGAGTTCAGTTGAAACTACCAAAAAATGGCTGTTAAATTTTGAAGAAGCTGTGCACAAAGGGACATAGCACTGCTCAGAATATTTCATTTGTTTCTGAAAATTACCTCTCTTCAATACCTTAAAAACACTAGACACTGTGATGAGGTATTAAAGAACCCTAAGGAACAAAATGACTGTCTCACTGTACTGACTAATGTAAAAAAAAAAATAAATGCAAGAGCTGCATTACTTCAAAATTGCATCATAACTGAATACAGTAGCCCGTGAGTAGCCTGTGTACATCAATTACCATTTCTTCCCAAACCACAGAAACTAAAGTTACTTCTTTTTTTTTACTGCTAGGACATTTTGTGTTTTACCTACACAGGTTTTGCAAAAAACAAGACTAGTTAGAGACAATAGTCACTCATAAAGTGTTAATAAGCCTGTATCAGCTGCATAATAGTAGGCAGTTAGATGCAAAGACATTATCGCTCACTTTAAATCATTTTAAACCAGATGTTGCTCTGTAAGCTATATCTGCTGAACTACTAATTTTCAAACATGCCACTAATCCCATACTTGTCTTTATTACCACTTCAACCCTGTGTGGTGAACAAAATCCAAGGATGAAATAACCCCAGTACAACAAATGCTATCTGAATAGGCCTTGGGTAATGTAGAGAAACCAGTGTAGCCTAAATTACAATTATTATTATGTGTTTTCAGCGATGCATTTATGATCAGATAGCATTTGATCTCATTAAACACCAGGTGTAAACACACACACACACACACACACACACACACACACATGCATTGAGATCAGATTAGCTAATGTGCCTTCATAGGTGGTCTGCACGCTCTGTGATCAAATCTCATGCAGGTGGAAGCACAATCTGGGAACAGTGTGATATTTTATTCAGTATATATAGAACACAGTCTGCATTACACTACTGCATAATAAATATTTTGTTATGCGAAATTGCACACATTGTGCTAAGCTTAGCTACATTTTGATATGGTCTCTGGATATGCTTTAAAACGCAGAGATACATGCAAACACAGAATCTAATTGTTATCTTTGAACTTGCAAGGAAAATGATACTACTGGCTTACAAAGGCTGTGAAAGAACTAAAGAGGAGATACTGGCTGCATGAGGACTGCAGGGCATCACAGCAGTAATGGGAGAAAGTTCTCTGACATTGCATCCAGTAATAGGAGAACTGCCGTGGTGATGACAAACTCCTGAGTAGAACATCTGACAGGAGCAGTTGTGTTTGTTGTGTTGGAAAGATCAAACAGAATAGTTTGACAATAGGTCAAAAATCACATACTTCTAGAGAATATGATTTGCAAACTGAATATGTATAAGGCAGTCTTATTATGTAAATGTTTAGTGTTTTTGTGTGTGTGTGTGTGTGTGTGTGTGTGTGTGTGTGTGTGTGTGTGTGTGTATTTCTCTGTGTTTCTCTTATAGAGAAGCCTTACATGGCAACTGAAAAAAAAAGTGCTTCTGACTTAACGTTTTATGTCAACTTGTTATTTTGAGTTACATCTCATTATTTTGAAATATAGAAATACTGTATGTAAGCCAGATGTTGCTTTGGTAGAATTAATTTTACATACACCTAGGTTAAAGGTATTCAAACTCAGTTTTTCACAACTTCACACATTTCTTTTGGCAAGGCAATTAGGACAATCAATTAGAAACATGTATTTCAGCTTTAATTCACTACATCCGAATTCCAGTGGGTCTGACTGTCTCTTTAAACAGTCTGGAAGATTCCAGAAATAAATGTAATGATTTTTAGAAGCTTCTGATTGGCCAACTTTTATAAGTTAGGTGTTAATAGCAGGAAATAAAGGGACATCACAGAGGTACATAACAACAATTATTGCTTGTAGTGGCAAAATTTACTAACCAATTGAGTTACTACATGCTGTGTTTCTCCTTTGCGTAGACCACAAATATCTGTGCTAGCTGTTCTGGTGTAAGCACCCAGACGGAACAATACTAGAATAATACAATTTCCAAACAGTCCAGGCATGCAACACTTCAGATCCCTGACAATACTGTTCACATTCAAGAAAACAGCTCAACATGCTACTCTGTGGTGGTTGTTTACGCTAAACCTGAGTGCTTTTTTATTTATTTTTTAAATACTTTTTCCTCCCAGGTATTTCCATTTGTAAATGCCTTTTAAAAAGTGAGACTGATTCAAGACCGAGACTGAAAAGCATCAAATCCTTTCTGACACTATCCTCAGATCCTTTACTTCCTTTACTTCAACCAGCTGGCTTTATTGTGTCAATGTGTCAATGATTAGCTTATGTTTTCTAGCAGAAGGAATTACTTCTTGTCAAACTTTGGCCATGGAAAAAGAAAAGACAACAAACATTATTTTTACAAACTCTGTCAAGACCAAGACCACTGGGATTTAGTGAGACCAATGTCCAAGAATGAGACAAAACTAAGTACAAATGCCAATAATCCTAAAAAAAATAATTTTTTAAATTATAAATTATAAATAAATCAAATTATAAATTATAAATAATAATAATAATAATAATAATAATAATAATAATAATAATAATAAGTATTATTATTATTATTATTAGTAGTAGTAGTATCCCATAAAATGATTAAAATGATTGCATACAGTTCATGCCTCTAAGATTCCCATATGTTTTTTTTGTTTGTTTTTTTTTTTTTTTTTTTTTTTTGTAGTAGAAGTATTTAAGCTGTTTTTGCACATGCATCAAGATCACATCTATTTGTCCACTGGTACATGTTTTTTGTTTTTTTTTTATATTTTCCAAATACTGCATCTCTGTTCTTATGTGTTTAGCTATAATACAGCCATGGATAAATGTTGTTTTAGAAATATTATGAGATATTGTAACAGTATTCACATGCTGGTGAAGGACATTAGGTAGTGTCACAGCCACTCTCTACCCTTCCAGCCAGCAGAGGTTAACGTCTCCTGACTACTATTCCAGTTCCCTTATTTACATCTGGTTAACTTCCTGGTTCAAGTGTATATAAATTCATGCAATCCTCAATATAGTTGCAAAGCCTTGACAATCAATCCCATATTGACAAATACTAAGTGTTATTATTCCAAGTGGCCTTGTTGTTTCTGATTGTTGTACTGTACCATGTTAACATTTTTGAATTGGATTGCCCTTTTGCATGTGTTCACCTGTGTACTGACTATGACCCAATTTATTCCATTGGCATGCTGGTCTATTTTCACTTTGATTCAAAGTGTATTACAATATATACAATGCTGCATAACAGTGATGGATAGTTGTGAGCTAGAAAAGACGGTCTTGGTCTTTTGTTTGTGGGTGCTAACAGCGAAACCTTATGGTTTATTATTTGTGTTTGAGATATTTTATATTTTTTTCCTCCTATTAAAAACCACTATAACTGCGCTAGTAATGCCCCAATGTGACATGAGAGCTGCACACAACCACTATTTTCAGTGGGAATACAGCAGCAACCAACAGATTAGCACCAGAATCACTAAACACATCACAAATATTTCATATAAACATATTTAATGTGTTTCAAGTCTTTAAAGGAGCTTTTGTCAACCTATCACTTGAATGAAGGAGGAACCTGTTACTTATCAAATTTGCATATTCATTTGGTAAATGACTTATCACAATCATCATTGTGATTGCAGCTAAGAAAAGTTTGTTTAATCATTGGAAAATCTGTTTGATGTTATTTTGGCCCCACATTCCACGGCTGGTAGCAGTGGAAATAAAATAATAGTAACATTTATGTAATAATTCAATGAATATCATTATTATGCCACATGGAGGAGAAGAATAAAAGAAATATGGAGAGTAAAAAAGGGAAAATTGACCCAGTAGTGTGCATTACAAATTAATATTACAATTAATCAGAATTAAGATTTGAGATGCAAGCCGTGATTTATTCTAATACTGATTACACAGGCCTGAAAATCATTAATTATAATAATATATCTGCTTTAGAGTCTATTTCAAAATAACAGATCATTCATTTCATGCCTCATTTTTTGCAGTTTGAGGAAATAAAAACATGGATTTTATTTTTCTTCCTGTGGTGCCAGATAATACACTTTCCAATACAGTCACTAAACACACAGCAGAGTCAATGTCAGAGAAAATATCAAGAAAATATCAAGTGGCTCTTTAATTCAGTGAGAGAAATGTTAAGCAGAGTGATCACACCTGACTGCTCCCTGCTCAGGGGCAATGAGTAAATACACTGAGAAACTCTCAGTGGGGATAATGGATGCCTGGGCAATGAAAAATGGAAAGATTAAAAAAAAAATCTTGCTGTGTCACTCCACAAATACATACTAAGCTAGCCAATGAGCCTAAATGGTATTTGAAATGACTTGAGAGCCATGCTGTGCTTCTGTATGTTTAAGTATTTCCTTTTGAAACAGGAAGTCAGAGTGACAGCAAGTGCTTGACTGACCTTTTTTTTTCACAATGACCAACAGTGTTCCATATAAGCCACACTGTCACCAAAACTAAACAACCTTGACTGTAGCATAACAAACTAGTTAAATGGATAATAGTGAGAGGTTGTACAGGGAAGGGAGCAGTGTGTGGGCAGACACACAGCCAACAATGTACCAACAAACCATGATTGCTGCTAATGGGCTGCTACTTTTTTTGTATTATTGTTCCCTTAGATTTGCTTACATACAGTATTGGTGTCCAAAAAAGTAAGGGATACACAGCCAACAATTTACTAACAAACCATGATTGCTGCTAATGGGCTGCTACTTTTTTGTACTTTGGTTTCTAGATTTGCTTACATACAGTATTTGTGTCCATA
This sequence comes from Stegophilus panzeri, assembly GCA_024331685.1. Classification (NCBI taxonomy): domain Eukaryota; kingdom Metazoa; phylum Chordata; class Actinopteri; order Siluriformes; family Trichomycteridae; genus Stegophilus; species Stegophilus panzeri. Next base: position 4,715,265 of record JANDJT010000012.1, on the reverse strand, counting down.
AAACTAAGGGACAGGTACTTTATATGCTCATATAAATTATCTAGCTATATGTTAGGAGGCATGTGCAAACTAACTTGTTCAGTAACAATCAAACAGGGCCAAAAAAACAGAAAAAAGATCTATAAATCATCTTTGTTTTCTAGGAAATTGCAAGATTTCACATAGTTGTCTGAGAGCTGGAAACTACATGGTGTCCTTGAGGATTATCCGGTCTATAGAATAATGATGAGGTGGTTACTGGATGGAACCGGTGGTCAGTACACTGGTGGTGCTGATAGCTTGAAAGTGGGATGGATAAAGATAAAGGTTAAAGGTTAAAGTGCCATGATGTCTTTATCAGGGACCCAATACCACATTTCGTGCTTTACCCCTTCCACTCCACCAGGTAATACTGTGCATGTGGTGTCATTGACATGATCCTATAGGAGCTTAGTGGAGTGATTTACATAATGTGGACATCTTGGGACCAGTTAAAAGTTGGATTGGGTAGTCAGTGTTTGAATGTTACTGAAGAATAAGCCAAGGTGTTAAACTTGAGACACAAAAGTCTTGTAAGAGGATACTCCCTGAGAGTTTATAGAACCTGAAGTATGTCCTCATCCATCTGCCATGGTCATTGACAGAGGCATACTATTCACTGTCTCCGTCAATATGTTTTCTTCATCATGGAGTCACTGGCAATTGGACACCATTGAATACAAAGCTGTGGAAGCTTGCAAACTCCAACTGCTACAGATCCTTTGTGCTTGGGCTGTAGTCAAGACTGCGTTTGTAAAGTTCATGGCTAGCCAAAAGCTAGTTAAGTCATTGAGCCCAAATGAAATTGAGACTGAGTCAAGATTCAGACTGAAATGCATCAAATCCTTGCTGAGGCCAAGCCTTTACTTCAACTAGTTGGCTTTATTGTGCTAATGTGTCAATGATTAGCCTATGTTTTCTAGCAGAAGGAATTACTTCTTGTCAAACTTTGGGCCTGCAAAAAGAAAAGACAACCAACTTTATTTTTACAGACTCTCAGTCAAGAACAAGACCACTGCAATTTATCAAGACCAATGCCAAAGACCAAGAAAACTCCAAACACAAAGGCCAATAATCCCAAGACAAGTCTAAGTCAATATAGAAACCATTTTGAGATTGGATTGAAGTCCAAGACCAGAGTTGAGTCATACAGCTCTAATTTGTACTCTGGCAATGAAAGAACAGTCTCATCCTATTGCACCTCTTTCAAATGTATGGTCAGTATCAAATATACCAAATATAAAACCCTCTTTATAAACTAGTATCCATTTGTTTCTTGAAACGAGTGATTAAGCCAGTGTCCTCCAAAAACCCTTTTCACTGACTTTAAAGGGACAAGACTATTAATAAATAAAACTTCACATTTATTTATATAATATTGGCCTCAAATAGTGTTTGAGTTTTTTCTTCAGCATATTTACAGGCCAAACCATACATTTCAGTGTTTGTTTAGTAAAACCACACCCAGAAATGTTATTCAAAATATTATTTACTTAGCAATGATAACTGACCCCTGGTCATCTCTTTACAACGAATATGACTGTAATGTTTATTTTGGGATCACCTACATATCTTCAAACCTTCTCAGTGGACTGCAGTCAGTACAAATATGAAATCTGCTGGATATTCAGGTTACGGTATTTAATGTGTATTTAAAAAAAAAGTTTATACGGTATAAATGAGTGTTGCTGGAAAATAGGCAGAAGCAGTCAAGTGAACAAAAATTACTCTAACATTATTTTTGCCACTTACTACAAGCACTGTGCCTCTAGAAATATGTACAAAATACACACAGAGTCAAGCATGTGTATTTACACAACTCTAGAGAAACCCATTAGTATTGTGGGTTTGTAGTAAACTCCAGCTGTTGCTCCTCTGTGTGTTGTAGAAATAGAATCTTTGTGTGAGAGTGTATTCTTACATTCTCAGCTCTATGACTTTCCACTAAGAAATTGAAAGCTTGATTTATCATTAAGAACAGACCCTGGGTGGAGTGTGTAAACCTTTAGTGTGTGTCTTCATACAGCCTGTGATACATTTACAGTCTGTGATATGTTTACAGTCTGTGATACGTTTGCAAATCTTTATCCCACAACATAATGTACTTACTATGCAGTATACTTCAGTACAAATTTCCAAGTATAAAACAACAGGGAGAACTCGTGAGTAAAGAATGTCTGGTACAAATGAGCTAGCAGGGTTACTCCTCTCCACCTGTCTTTCAAAGATAAAATGTAAGGTCATAGGAAAAATACACACAATGGTATATCAGGGCGGATTTCTTTCTAGCACACACTGTAGACTCATGTAGCCTATCAGTGACAGTCATGCCAAGTGATTACACAGAGTGGGCTGATATTTTTTATCCAAAACATGTCATCAGCAAGGATTGGGAAGACATATGTGAAATATAGTGGCAAACAGAGATGGAAACTCGAGCCTGCGACTTGGACTTGAGTCGCACTTAAGTCACAAAAAAAAAAAAAAAAAGACTTGCAACTTGACTTGGACTCGTGAACATCTGACTCAAGACTTGACTTGGATTTGAAGACAGAGACTCATGAAAAACACAAGTGATTTTGGTTTGATGTTCCCGATTACGTTCGCTCTTTACTACCACATAACAGCATCAAACATCACATTTTCTATCCATTCCTCATTCATTCATTCCCTATCAGTAGCCTATGTGCTGCAGCAGCAATTTCACAACAATTAATCTCTAAACACACCAAGCCAGCATGTACACTTATATACACATGTGACCCATCTGAAGGTGTGTGTTCATCACCCATTGGAAAAGTGCTGTTATATAAATGAACAACAAACAATAACAATATAGCCATGTCTTACTTTGTGATAATCTTTGTGTCATTTAATTTGAAAAGCAATCAATTAATCCAAAGGGAAGCTGTGGTGTTACACAGCTGTCAGGGGCTTGCTGGCTGTCCATTTTCAAAAAGTACAAATGTTTCCATGTCCTTTTCATGCCCCCCCCCCCCCCCCCTAAGTATTAGCTACCATATGCATATAATATCCAAGTTTACCAAATACACTCTATGAACGATCGTTTCCACGTTTTGTCTCAGCCAGCTCAGTTACATCCGGTGTCACGCTGGAAACCACTTTCACTATTGGCGATAACTGTGTGAGGATGCCGCAGGAGAGTATGACATATTACACTCGCTGTTTACAGGAGCTTCCCCAGATTACCGTGAATGACGTTAATCGGATTGTGAGGCAGTCAGCTGTTACACCCAACAGTAAGAAGCAGAAGGGCTTCTTATTTTAT
>JANDJT010000012.1:4681484-4700321 GCA_024331685.1 Stegophilus panzeri | reverse complement strand
ACATATATATATAGAGCAGCTTCCACACACAGACCATACATCACTAATTATTAAACACATTGTATAAGAAGTGTCCATCATTTCTGTTCATATATTTTTCATGCTTTTTTATATTATTCACACACACACACACACACACACACACAAGCGTCTTGTGCAAGTGTGTGTGTGAGAGAGAGAGAGAGAGAGTGAGAGAGAGAAAGCCTGATAAAGTAGGCCACTGTCATTGGGGATACAAAAAATAGAGATGCCAACAGGGAAATCATTTCTAAATAAATCAAATCACCAGCATGTTCACAGAGAAACCCAGTGGAAAAAAAAAGCCATAATTGGTCAATAGCACATAAGCACACAATAATGCAGACCTACATGGAAAAGAGACAGGTGGTGAGGACACTTAAGGAGAAAATTTCCACATCAGACACTAAATGACCATTTATCTTGTAAACCTGATCGCTTGGTTCAACTGAGAGAATCAGAGCAGGAGAAAGTAGAGAGCTAAGCTGGATAAATGAGAGGAAGATTTGTCCTTTTATCCTGATTGTAAAACTTATCCTGCACCAGTTATATGGGCTTTGGTGGTGCATGACTACTGATTTTTACAAGTTGACATACAATTCATAAAAGAGGCCTTGTTTTCCTTTCTATAGTTAAAGCAAACCCTGTATCAGGACTTCACTATTTTTTAGGCAGCAAAGAATATGTAAATATTGTAAATATATTTACACAGGCTACACATTAAACTTCTAGCTTCAGTGCTTTTTTTAGGCTTTAGTGTTTGTACAATACATATACAAAATAATAAACATATGTTTCATATTACACTACTTAAGTACGTATCAATTATTAAAATGGAGTCATGAGGATGAGCCAGTGGAAGTGGCACAGCTGGAATTGATTCTGAAACTGAGAGTGTGCAGCCTAGAAGCTCCTTATACAGTATATTAATGACGGATTGAGGATGTGATATCTACAGCAGTGTTTGTTCAACTCCAGCCTGTCAACACCTCTTCAGTTCACACAAAGTGATATAAAGTGTTAACAATCCATTAAAGCTGAAGAAAACAAAAGCCTTCTCCAAGTGTAGTCTTGTACATGAGTGTAGATGTCCTGTCAACACCAGTTACAGTGAAGAAATCTGGTTCAGAGCCTCACAAAATGGCCGTACCACACTCCATTTCCCAGCATCACCTTATTACTCATCATTACGCCCACATGTTTTCAGTTTCACCTTGATTAGTTTGGTTATTTAAGTCCCTATATTTCTGTGTTTTATTGTGAAGCTTCTGTTATCTGCCTTGTTCTCCTACTTCTTGTTGTTGCTTCTTTCGTAGACCTGAGTTTGGCTTTGTTTGTTCAATCCAATAAATGCGTGCATTTGCATCTGTCTCCACTATTACCTGAAAGTAGAATTGGCCGTATCTAGGCTGAAATATTTTCAGATTAACAAAATAAATTTAGAATGTTTTCTTTAACCTATTATCTACCTGCATTTCTTTACTGTCTTCCTCATGGCTTTGTCCACAATGGTGACTAGTCAATGCATTAGTGGACTAGTCTATGCAACCCCTATTACAGATGTGAACTTTAAGAATGCGCGTTTTTTCATGCATTTTCACACGATTCATCACGTGTGATCACCTGGTACAATGCAGGCCCGCTTCTTAGAATTTAAATTCATTTGTTGTGCTTCACACAATAACCACCAGGTGGCGCATGGAACAACATACTGTAGTTGAACATAGTACAATAAAAAATGGAACGTGTGGTCGAATGGTTCACATAAAATATTACATTTCTCATCAAAACAAAAAAAAAAGTTCCTCAAAGGAATGTTGAAGGAATTCCATATTCTCCTTTCTTGCCAATGGAAACTTTTCTTCTTTTCTTAGATTAAAAGTTTTATTATTTAAAAACATGGTTTAAAGTGAACACAGAAGTCCACACACTGAAAAAAAGGCCAGTGAATTTACTTAATTCAAATTCGTACATCAGTTCCACGTGATTTCATTGAGTTACATTAACATAATTTGTTTTCATACATCAAACATGATTTGATCATATATTTTCAAATTCCCTGAATAAAACTAAACTTCACCTGAGCTGAGGATTGAACCCTGGTTGCTGATATTCTACAACAGCACACTACCATTACCATTTCATTTTGTTTAAATTAGGTTTCTCTTAAGTGTTGATGAGTGAATGTAATATATTTATGTAAACCATACATAATATTTTTTTCTTAAATCTAACCAACCACACATTCCATATTTTTTTCAGGCTCGACAACGTTTAATGTGCTCTTCTGCTTTTTGCAAAAGCGTTGTGAGAGAGGTTCACAGATCTCTGGGCCAGCAAGCCGTGTTTATTCAAATGAAACATGACTGCCCCCTACTGGTCATGTATTTCCTGTGCCGGCAGCATGCGCGTGATTCCGTATCATACCGCATGAAATCGTAGGATCCCTTTTCCTTTGACATGCATTTTCAGTGGCCACATTTGTACATACAAAGTGTCACTGTCATCTCGGCCAGTAGAGTGGGTTCACTCAGTATGTGTTATATCATTTCTCATCCTCTGCTCACAAGTTGTATTTATATACAACAGATATTGATCCCCCACTGAGCCGCCAGTGCTTTTAAAGTTCATTGGTTTGCTATGGTTACTTTGGTGATATGAACGACATCTCAAAAGTCAGATTTCTAGAATCCAGTATGGCTGAAGTACACTTGCCTTGTTTATGCAATAAAATGGCTGAGCAGAGTGTTTAAATTTATGGTAGAGCATTTAAACAGATTCACAATAGTGTGAAACTTATAGTTAGGAGTGATGGCAGTGAGCAGTAACAGTAAACAGTAACTTACTATTATGACACCATAGTCATAAAATTATTACACACAGGAACAAACACACAATGAAAGACAGAAAGGCAACACCATTTGGACATCCAATTTCCTTTTGTGTTTTCAAATCCTTACGCATGCTTTGTTTTTGTTTTTTCCCAACAGCAAGCATCATAAACAGAATGGATGTACTTATGGCACTTTTTCAGTGCACGGTATGGCTCAACTCGACTTGTCTCTGCTCGCTTTTTGGGGTCTTTCCACTGTGAATAGTACCTGGTACCTGGTACTTTTTTTTAGTACCACCTCATATGAGGTTCCAAGCAAGTCGAGCCGATAATAAATGTGAGCCATGCACTGAGGAAGTAGGGAATTCTCCTTAACGAGTGGTTCTGTATTGTGCCTGAATAAATGGGTGTCATTTAATGTATACTTTGCGTATGGTAATATTCTATTAATTGAAAATTATGTAATGTATAATTTCTCTCATTACAGATAAAATTTACAACAAAGGTGCTGTCTTTTTTACATCTCGCTTGTTACCGATTTCCAAACAGGCATTTATCGAAGTCACTCCTGTCACTGCTGAATCTACCTTAGTCATATCGAGCACTACGTAGGTTCTAGAACGCCGTTATATTACATCCTTAATTGGGTCCATGTTCAATGAACAGGAAAGGCATTTGGAATACAGCCTGGCCGTGTATTTGTACAGGGCTTCGATAATACAACATTATTCCTGCATGAAGGCGACTGGAAGATGGCACCCACATTGAGTGGAAACGCAAGCTCAGAAAAGTAAAGCGAGTAGAGTCGAGTCGAGCCGAGCCGTACTGTGCAGTGGAAAAGTGGCTTTACTGATTTGTTTTGTTCAAATCACACAAAACATACAGATCTGTCATTGTGTTGTTAGTACATTGAATGGTGAATGTGTTCTTAATCTATCTACTGTTATTTTATCATCCAAAGGCATTTAGGTGGAAAAAACTAAATTATCAAGAAAGTAATACAACTTGTTTGTGTTTATTATACCCACTATTGTATATCAGGTGCACTTTCTCAATCACTGCACACAAAATCTAGGTGGCTCATTACCAAGTGTACAATAGTGTAGAGAACCTACAATCTAGAATGTAGAATCTGGGCTAGAAAGAAATCAGCCTAGGATTTGACTTTTTTTTTTCTTATGACCTCTGGTAGTGCTGGTATTTTGGTTTAGTTACACCAATGGAAAAAACTAATCTAAATAAGATGATGTGGATGGCAAAAATGAAACATTTTATTTATTTACCTATTTAATTACGTATCTACTTTTTTATTACTTACTTTCTTACTTGCTTACAGTGCTTACTTTTCTTCAATGAGAAGAAGCGCTTAATCCACCTAACCCGTTTATACCAGCTGGACCTGGTAGCTAAACCAGTTTGCCTGGTTGGATGACAAAATTTGTACTACTGCATTATATAACCCGCCACTCATCAGTCAGTCAGATCTAGTGCTACTTCTTCAACACTGACAGTGAGTCAGAGCTCATACAGAGCAAATCTGCACACTCTGGCTAACGTAATACACTGTTGCTCTAGTTCTCCAGAGAAGGAGAGGAGAAAAATTTGTATATAGTACAGTTTTCCAGACATACTGTATGTCTGTTAAATTATGTTGCCAGAGGACATCTCTCATAATCATGATCAATTCGCAAGGGATATCTATAAAAAATGAGATAGGACTGATTTCACGATGAACTCATGGCCATTACCCCAGTGTAGCCACAAGCCCTACAAACAAGCGCTTATAATAAAGGTCAAAACAAGCAGCTTTTATTAAAATGAGTTCCATGTACTACACATACCTCTCATTTTGATTTAAACTGATTATTTTGACCTTTATTTTAAGCGCTTGTTAGAAAACTTGTGGTCATGCAAGTTGTGTTTGATCATTAGTAGCTCACATGACCATAATATGTATGTAGGCTGTACCAGTACTAAGAACTTAATGACTTAACTAAACCCCAAGAACATTATTTATAATATACTGTATTGCTCTTGTCCAATTTTCAGGGAAAATGACATAGAACATTTCATCACTTCATACATTTCATATATCCATACTGAACGAAAAGTTTTATTTTTATTGACATGCCACTTCAGACAGGATATATTTCACCTGGAGTTATTACATGTCCTTTTAATATGCAGTGCAGTCCCTCCAGACACAAGATATACATGATATACATAGATATACATGCTCAGTGTCTCTGATTTTAGCCTTTGATCAATAGTTGCCGTTATAAAGGAGAGCATTATTTAAATCACATGACCATCTTCCTGTAAGTTATCTGCATTTGGGTGACTGTTACTACGTAACTATGTAAGGTGTATAAACTGTTATTTTATTGCCTAAATGATGCATTTCTATGGGGAGTAGGAAGGTAATGATGAAGCTTCCAAATACTAAATAGAGAAAAATGATTACCAACATAATGGACATGTACTTGTTCAAAAATTTTCAGGCTAACTGTATTTAAAAAATTTATTCACAAAAGTGGCTTTAGGCTAAAACAGTTTGAGAACTATTGGGTGCTTTCACAACTATTAATCTGGTTGCTCAGTCCACTGGGGCATCGTCATGCTGCAACAGGTTTGGGCTTCTTAGTTCCAGTGAAGGGAAATGATAATGCTACAGCATACAAAAGCAAAACGGGGTGAGTATGGCTGAAAACACATGGATAAAACACCTTCATTCATTGATCAGAAATATGACTCCAGAAAAAAGTAAACAACCTTTTGCCTAGTTTGTGTACAAATCATAAAAATCACATGAGGACAAAATTCAGCTGCTCTCAATACAAGGAATTACTACATAATTATAGAAATCAGCAGGTTAAAATATTTTTGAATATCATGTTCATCATTTGCTTTCTCTTATTGTTTGTCAGTCCAAATCTCCAGAACATGCCACATTTCCTCAGCTTTTTATTTAGCTCTGTTTGCACCCTGTAGCTCATTTTACCAGCTCAGTTCTACAGACGAATGCTGTCCACAACCCAAAACACACAGCAAGTTTGGTTCGCTTCCTGTATTTGGGTTGATTCAGAATCAAATCTATTTCTCACTGCAAGCAAATCGTGCTAAAGTTTGATTGGAACCATACTGAGACCGCCTCACTGAGATGGTGCTCTTGGCAAACAACAAAGAGAAAAACACACCATGGTTGGAACTAAACACTGCATATGTGAAAGCACCCTCTGTGTTGCAATATTATCTTGTGAGGTTTTTCTTCTCTATAGTCCTGTTCCTGCAGTTTTTTTTTTGTTTTTGTTTTTATTTTGTTTTTTACACCTACCACCACCCCCCCATCTTTGGAGGACCATTGAGCCTTTATTGATATTGATAGATATTTAATCATCTATGGCCTCTTGATGAGGGGGAGATAGTATATAAACTGAATACACATTTAAAGGTTAATATGAGTGAGTAGTGGGTGTAATTGTTAACAGATATAAAGGTCATCATCATCATTTGATTAATTTTTTTTGATATTTAGGCAAAACAATTCTTAAAATAATTTAAGGAAAATAACTTAGACACTATCAAAGCTAAGGTAACATTTATTTTTTTGTCATTTAAACAAGTTTATATATTTTGAGTATTCTGTTAAATGGTCAAATGCAATCGTTGCCACACAGCAACAACATGTGATAATGGAACAGTTGTATGTACATTAATTGAAACAGGCTTCTCTAATAGTATATTTACTTTTTTTTTTCACATTCAGAGTAAGAAAAACTGTTGTAATTTCAGACATTTTGCAATTGCAACTTATTTTCAAACCTTTATGTTTTAAGAGAAAGAATTAAGAATTCAAGAGAACGAATACTTCACCCAATGTTTGGATAAAATTTTTGTGCATATTTTGTGTGAGTAATTCCATCCACATACTTTTTACAACTGTTATTCCTTTCTAGAAGATATAACTTACATGCTTATTAGGTGGCATGTTATATGACTGTTATATGTGTTATATGAATACTTTCCACCATTGTACATTGTTGCCATACGGCAACAATTAACCAACTACTCTCCTCTTTTTCATTTTTTATATATATTTTTTTATTACTTGAACTAATTCAAGTAATAAACATCCATAAAAACAATTTTTAATATAAATCTAATAATTTGTGCAGTAGAGAGATAAAACTGTCTATTTAAGTCAAGTCCAGTCTATACACATTTAGATGGGACTACAATCACAGAGACATTCCAATAATAATTAGTTTTCCCCAACACCACAGGTAAAATTCATCCAGTCTGAATAGATGATGTTATATACATAAACACCTGTTTGGTGTTGTATTAATAAGGAGATTTTGATAGAGTCTAATTTGGAGAATCTATCCACATTCTTTAAAACCCTCTTTATAATGTCCTATTCATGCAATTAGTCATTTATTTCATCGTACAGCTCCAACAAATGATTCTGTGATGTTTCAAATTGAATGCAAAAGTGCAGAGGCGCTGCGTTAATAATCCCTGTCTCCGTTTCACTTTTAGTCTTCTCCCCATGAGTACCACTTTCCACTAATCAGTACCTGTCTCTAATGAGGTATAGGAAACAGGTAGCTTATAAATTGTCTTCGTTAGTACCTTTATCACCCATTTCATTATGGTCTGTCTCCTCCTGCTTATCCTCCTCTTCATTGATGTTTATTAGTTCAGTGGATACATCAGTAATAGATAATAATAATATGTCCGTAATGTCACACATTTGACTACAACAAGCAGCCGTGTAGCACCTTGCTTCCTGCCAATATTACTGTGTCTTATTAGTGTCCATTAGTGGTTGTTAGTGTGAATAATCAATCAGTTATAAGTCTGTGAGTTCACAAACATGACTACAAGAGTGTAGAGGCATGGCCTTGATATTACTTGACATCTCCACTTGTAAGTATTGTCCCCGCAGTTAAAGAAAAATTACTCCCCGTCTCCTCTCCCTCATTAATTTGTGTCCTTTTCTGTGTCCTCTATCTTCTTTAGTGTCTGCTTCTTCCACTGTTGGTGTGGCTCTCCTCCTTCCTTATTAAATGTAAATAAAGAGGTTATGACTCAAAAAAAGAAATTTCACATATCTGAGTACAAGATTGGAGAGACATGACCTCATTATTTCATGTTTCTTTCCACCGTTCAAGAATTCCAACTCCTCGTTAGTGCCAGCCTCTTCCTCCTCCTTCTCCTCGTTAGTCCCAGTCAACTCCTCCTCCTCCTCCTCCTCATTAGTACAAGTCTCGTCCTCCTCATTAGTCCCAGTCTCCTCCCTGTTAGTATCTGTATCCTCACTAGAGCTTGATAGTTCATTTAGTTAAATCATTTTTTACACCACAGCACTGTTGAATTCTCAAATCTGATTGGTCAGAAGCTGTTGCTTAATTTATTACAACAGGTTTCTATTCTTACACATTCTTGCTTTTATAATAAACACTAATTCACTGTCACTTCTATAACAGATGCTCAATATCCACTAAACTTAATTTATAAAATCAGATTAAAAATGTTTCGTGCATCTTTTAATAAAGACAAAGATATGATCATTGATATGCTGATGCTTTCTGTAAAGATATGTTTATTTAAAATTTATGGAAGGAGTCTATAGTGTCAGTGCTTTGTAACAGTCCACAATGGGCAATTGTGGACTGTTGAATTTACCTTCAGGAGAAAGAAAAAAAGAGACTTGCAAGGGAACAACTGTGTACACCCCAAGTGCTTTATTCCTTACACAACTGATATGAAAATCTCCCGTAAAGCATGTTGTACTATTTCACCTCCTTCATTAGTCCTGCCTCAATAATTCAACTAATTCTCTTTAACTATTTATCCAACACAATTAAAGGAGACTTATCACCTAGTCTCTTTGCTCAGTATGACTCAGAATAAAATTAATAATTTTGGTTTATTTGCTGTTTCTACAGGGAATTTTGGTTCGATTCAGTTTCACATTGCACATAATTAAACAAACAGTAAAGCAAAAAACATCTGCAATGAGGAATGTGGGAACATGTGGGGTTAAAACATACACATGCAGCTCTTTCCCTGATCAGAAATATAAGAAAACAACAACAAAAAAACAAAAAAATTAACAGACCTTTGTGTGTAAAGATCACAGAAAGCTAATCCTGGTGGAGAATAGGCTAAATAAATAAATAAATAAATAAACATTTTTATAAATAGCTAGTTTAAACAGTACTTTTATTAACTGTATATATATATATATATATATATATATATATATATATATATAGGTTTTTCAGTTCTGTCTTCAGCTCAGTTTGAACCTTGTATATCAGTTTAACTTTCATGCCATGTCACCGCAAACTAGAGACTCAATTTCCTAGAAAGCACTACAAACATGGCCGATGACTACAACTCCCAGTGGAACACACAGACATACCACCTTCATCACACACACCTGTTCCCAATCACACTGACAATCACGTCACAATATATAAGAGACTGCTCATTCACAATGTCTTTGCGAAGTATATGCTCAGCTGATATTTTCTCTGTTGTTTACCAAGTCTTCAGCTCACGTTGGTATTCTGGCTGGTATTCTGGTTGTGACTTTGTGTCTAGTTTTCCGTTTCTCGTTTCGTGCTTTGCCTTGCCTAGCCTACTTCATGCCTGTTTGCCGATCGCCTGAGCTTTGCCTGTCTTTGTTGATGCCTTTTGGCTTGCCCTTTGGATTACCTGTTCTTTAATAAACATCTAAACTGCACTTGCATCTGTCCAAGCCTCCAATACGTGACAGAATACTTTGCCTCACCATGGATGCAGCAGGAAGATGGAGGAGATGTCACGCTAGTGAAACTAAGCAAACTGTCTCTAGCTTTGGATTCGATCCAAATTCCCCAGTGATGGTGATGATGCATTTTTTGGTTATCTGGAATATTTTCTTGTTGACTGCCAGTTCTATTTTGCGAGCCTAGCAGACCCCAAACCCAACGAGAAGCAATGGCTAAGGTTCATTTCTCCCGGTTCTTCGTCCCAGCCCGCCAGTAGGTGCAGCTTCTAGTGGTCATGCGGTACAGTGGACTTGAGAATGTAACTCTGTTTGTGGTACTATTTGTGGCGGCCTTCAGGAGTCAAGAATCCAAGGCCGACCTGGAACATTTTATGGGAGTGGATCAGCCTGGCAGATAAACTTGCACTGCTTCACCACCTATTATTATATGCAGGAAAACAGGGTGGCCCCCACAGCAGAGCTCCAGTCAGAGGTGAATGTGGTGACCTTGGCCCCTGAGTTCCAGCCAGAGATCCACGAGGTGGTCTCCCCTGCAGATCTCAAGCCGGAGGTCAATGTAGTGACCTCAGCTCCAGGGCTCCAGCCTGAGAGCCACAAAGTGGTCTCACCTGCAAAGCTTCCACCAGAGGTCAACATGGCAACCTCCTCCCCAGAGCTCCAGCACAAGACCCACAAGGTGGTCTCATCTCCAGAGCTCCAGGATGAGGTCAGTAAGATGACCTCCCATGTCAAGTTCCAGTTAGAGGTTGGCAAGATGGCATCCCAAGCCATGTTCCTGTCTGAGGTCGACAAGGTGACCTTCCACACCAAGTTCCAGGATGAGGTCGACGAGGTGATCTTCCACACCAAGTTCCAGTCTGAAGTCGACGAGGTGACCTCCTACACCAAGTTCCCATCTGAGGTCGATGGGGTGACCTCCAACACCAAGTTCCCATCTTAGGTCCCATCAAAACGTTATGTTCACACCTGAGTCTGCTGACACAGCCAACCAAGTTCAGCCTGCAGAGCCAATGGAAAATGATGTTCAGCATCCATGTTCAGCTAAGGACATTTCTCCATGTCTCATTACAGCGAAGAGCTTCCCTGCTCAGCCTTGACTTCCCTATGTCAGGCTTCGCTAGAGACATTGCTCTTCTTTCCCACTGTGCTGAGGACATCTCTCCACCCTCCCGCCCTGCTGAGGACGTCCCTCTGCCCTCCCGCCCTGCTGAGGACATCGCTCCACACTCAAGTAAGACCGACAAGATGGCCCACCAAGTCAATCTCCCGTCTGAAGCTGATGACCCAGCTTTCGAAGCCTGGCAGTGGCGGAACTTGAGTTTTATACAGGAGGTGACCACTGCTACTTTTGGGGGCACACACACACACACACACACACACACACACACACACACACACACACACACACACACACACACACAATGTTGGGTTTCCATGTTTTATGGGGAATTTCCATAATGATTTTTATACTGTACAAACTCTATTTTCTATCCCCTAGACCTATCCATCACCTAAACATCACAAAAAATGCATTTTTACATTTAAAAAATGTAGTATGTCTGATTTTATTATGATTTATAAGCTGTTTCCTCATGGGGACCAAAAATCTTTGGTCTTGATAGTAATCTCACTGTCTCTCACACACACACACACACACACACACACAGGAAAGAATTGGGTCACTCTGTGTCTATAAGTGTTTAACATCCTAAATATTTTCAGAAAATAAAGCTTAACACCAAGTAGATAAGATACAGCAGTGTGTGTCTGTTACATGAACTGCTGAGTTTATTTACAAATAAACCCACATTTACAAAAAAAAAAAAAAACAAAACAAAAAAAAAAAACACACTGCAATTAGATATAGCAGGCATCAAGCAGACAAGGGCTGTTTGCACATGATCTGCCTGTTTGTGCTTCTTTAAAAATAACTCTCTCTCCCTTTCTTTTCATGTTTAATTGATCCTGTGCTAAAATATGACTGTCTATGGTTACATCTAATCATCCAATTACCAGCATTTTTATCTTAATTACAAATCCGCATTTTCGTAACTGTACATTAAAATCACCTATCAGTCTAAGTTAGCAGTCTGATCATTGTCAGCCCTCCTCTGAACTGAAGTAACTGAGCTACCTAATCAATTTCAAACTGCTAAATGTTAACTCACTGAACACTGACAGCTGTAGCCTACTTCCCCACATTAGCTGAACATTTGTATAATGTAGCTTACACACTGCACGGTATATGCGTGTATTACTAGATGTAATGTAACTAGATGCACAGATGTAAGCGTAAGGATTGTTATGCTAAATTTCAAACCAATCTCTCTAATCTAATTAACTGGTAGTGTAATGGTAGCATATGGATATGTATGGTTATATTTGGTAATACAGGGAGTACCGTGTATACCGTTAGTGACATGTGTAGCTAATAGGGACACTGCGGTGGTGATTTTGCAGAGAGGCTTTTGGATGTTGTTTAATAAAAGGAACTATATGGAGCCATGCTTATATCATTGTAACATTACAGGTAGCCTATTACAAACATGGCCGATGACTACAACTCCCAATGAAACACACAGACACATCACCTTCTCCTGAGAACTAATCACACACACACCTGTTCTCAATTACACTGGCAATCACACCACAATATATGAGACTGCTCATTCACGATGTCTTTGTGAACTATATGCTCAGCTGATATTTTCTCTGTTGGTTTCCAAGCCTTGATCTCATGTTGTTATTCTGTTTTTGACTTTGTTTCTAGTTTCTCGTTTTGTGCTTTGCCTTGCCTTGCCTACTTCATGCCTGTTTGCCGATCGCCTTACCTTTGCCTGTCTTTGTGTATGCCTTTTGCCTTGCACTTTGGATTAACCCTAACCCTAACCTGTTCTTACTCCACTCGCATCGGTCTCAGCCTCCATTACGTGACATTGCATCTCAAATCAGCAATTTCTGTTACTTCCTTTCATCCTTTATTTTTCTTCATAATGTCTCTATGCGCGTTTAATGAGCAGTTGCATATGACCGGATAAGATGAAACCACAGTTATAAGTTTTTCTTTCATTTTTCTCCACCAATAAGGGAATCCAATCTCATTGCAGGACCTAAAGTTGTGAGTAGGGAAGTATAGAAAAATATACATATACATATAATATAAATATATATTTAGGACTCATTCAAGCCAATCATATTGATTGGTCAATTTAGGAAAATGTTAAACGGTGCACTTATATAGTGCTTTTATCCAAAGCGCTTTACACGGTGTCTCATTCACCCATTCACACACACTCACGGTAGCAGAGCTGCCATGCAAGGCACTGACTTGCCATCGGGAGCAACTTGGGGTTCAGTGTCTTGCCCAAGGACATTTCGGTATGTGGAGTCATGTGGGCCGGGAATCAAACCGCCAACCCTACGATTAGTGGACAACCCGCTCTACCACCTGAGCCACAGCCGCCCCATGTTACCTAACTTGCGTAGAACTGAGAAAATTGCAGCTGAAATGTCGTGTGTCCAGTTGTTGCTGTCGCTGAAATCGCAGCTCTGTGTCACATGTATATAGTAAATGAATGCTCACTTGTCAGTTTGTTGCTTGATATTGTGAAAATAAGGTTAGGTGGTTTTGTACTAATAAACACATCAAGGTTTGACTCAAGCTGACTAAATGCTGTATACGTGAAATGAGGTCATCTACTAATCATAGTAAACTTAATTAACAACCCATGTTCTGATAGCATTGCTATTTCCATCCAACCTTCAGGGAAGTCAAATGACATTTCAATAGATCTAAAAACCGATCTTCTTCTTAACCTTTTCGGAGTGAAAAGACCTTTTTTTTTTTTTTTTTTCATCTTGGATTTTATTTTTTGACACATGCTGTAATTATTATCAAAAGCAAAGGTCAGCTAATCTCAGCACTACACAGACAAGCTGATCTCAAACCTTTCAGAAGGCAAGTGACATTCAATTAGAGACAAGTGAGAAACAGAAGCCAGAGTGTGTGGCCCTGTGTTTTGAGCGAGACACGTTTCAGCTCAGCTGTCTCTCCTTGACACATACACCCACCCCTTCAGCTTGCCTTTTTTACCATGATGAGAAAAGCAGTTTGCTGTGCGTAGACAATACTTGATCACCATGTATGAGGGAAAAGAAAGCGAGATGATGCCTTCCAGAAAGCGGAAGTGCTCCGGCAGATATGGAATTCAGCTCTGAACAAATCTGTCATTATGATTAAATTATGATCAGTCTTTCTTCAGTTCTAACTGTGGAAAATAGACAAGCACTCTGAACCAAGCAGGACTGAAAAGCTCAGGGTGCAAGTCGTGAGCATCAGAGGATTTACACTAACATGGGTTAGACGTCCCCTGAATAGAGCTTCACTGGAGCATTTGAACTCTTTGTTTTGTTTTTTGTTTTTTTGTTTTTTTAAACAAACCTTGAAGCATTATTAAAAAGAGTTTCTTTCTTATTATTGCAGCACATCTATTTATCACCCTTGTTGAAGTGTAGTGTCCTTAAACCTAGGGGACTTCATTACAATGCACAGAAAGGGGTGTGTGTGTGTGTATGTGTGTGTGTGTGTGTGTAAAATCAGTGATTGTATAATGAATGAATGTATATAAAGACCTTATGCAACAGATGAACCTTATTTAAATGCCAAACTTCTGGTATTTATGAAACTTCACACACATTTCCATTTAGAGCAACTGAGGATTTTACAGCTCCCACACCGATTTTACCATTTCCATGCTAATTTATGCTGATCCACATGACGGAGAGGAAATTACCTTCCTTTCCTCTCAGGGTTCTGTGAAATGACTCAGAGGCAGACAAATTTCCTTTTTGCTCTTTCTTTTTCTCTGGATTTATATGCTTCTCCCATGAGGTGCACTTAGTTAACAATCCCCTAAACTCTTCCATTCTCTCCCTCTCTCTCTCTCTCTCTCTCTCTCTCTCTCTCTCTCTCTCTCTCTCTCACACACACACACACACACACACACACACACACACACACACACACAAAATAAAAACACTCTGCATTTGCTTCAAAAAAGTGAGCCAGAAAGAGAATGTCCTCCCACCTATCACTACTTTGCTGATCTACTGTTTAGTAGACTCGTGTCCAATGATGACTGTTTGTGATATTGAACTGAAGGACTAAAGAAAACCAGTAACTCAGTGTTACTATTATGAAACCGTATTATGAGCCATATAGCATGGCAACAATCTTATAACAGGCAACAATAAACTGCATAAAACTATAGTCTGATTTCATTCCTCCACGTCATTCCATATGTGCTGTTTTTCTTGGTTCCACAAAAGTAGACCTCCCAGAAGTTATACATTGTATTTAGGAATGAAGTTATTACTCAAAAACAAAACAAAAAATGTAGTAAAAAACAGCAGATGAGTCAATCATTCAATCCATATGGAATTGGATTTTTACCTTTTACGAAGGTGGTTTAAACTCTATGTTATGACACCAGCCCCCCCCCCCCCCCGCCCACACACACACACACTCACTCTGCATCACAGGTTATAATTTAAAGGGTTAATTCACATTACAAATGGGTAATATGATAAATACATACATTAAATGAATAGCAATGCTCCAGCTGTATAATTTTAGCAGCATGCTTTTAGGCATCACATTGAGACAAAGAAACCACCCAGAAGACCATTATACACACACATCTACTGCACACACACATACAGAATCATCCAGTGAATTGATTAGTCTGTGCATATAGCTCACAAAACTGATTACTGATCCGGAAAGTAATTGTAGCTTCCTTGCTAGCGAATATTCCCTTTCTTTGAGTCACATTTGGCAGTTATAATAGGGTTCTTTTATTATTATTATTATTATTATTATTATTATTATTATTATTATTATTGTTATTATTATTATTGTTATTTCCCATTGCCCAATGCAACAATGCACTATTAAACATCACACACTTGTCTTTCAGAACTAAACTGGTGCTTCTAACATTAGTATAAAGAAAGTAATGGATACAAATGGATAAAACATCTATAACCCTTTATATGAAGCTAAATTTGTAAATTGTCCTGGCAACTGTTAATAGTAATTAACTCTCTAGGTTGTATCCTTGTGAGTCAGTTAAAGACCTTAGAAATGTAAGGTTTATTTGTATTTTACAGGCCGTTGTGAACAATTTTGTCTCATTTGCCCATTAAATCATTCACTAGCTTTTAACTTTTGATAAAACGTGCACTGACATATGTGTGCCTCAGCGATTAATGGACAGTTTAGCAAGGCGTCAGTCATTCAGGTATTTTGAGGAAGAGCTAGAATAAACTAACTTCGTCATTAATAGATTTACAATTCGACACGAAATCTATAAACGCGTCTCATCGTGACCTGTTCTAGACTCGGCAGCCATCTTAGCGATGCTCCTGAGCTTATCTTCAGTCATATGTGAATATAGGATACAAGTATCCTATCTACTTAAGTGGGGAGAGAGCCAGGATCAACAAGATGACCTTGAAATGGCTGACCAAAACAGTGTAATGTCATTGGTTCTGTTTACTAAGGGGTGGTACTTACGTGATACCAACCCCATTAGTGTTACATGCTGACCCATTCATATTTCAAACATGGTGTTGTCATTACTCATACCATCTCTGCCTGAGCCGCCGGTGTGTGTGTGTGTGTGTGTGTGTGTGTGTGTGCAGATAACGCCAAATTAAATATATTTCACTTTATATTGATCTCTGCCTGCAGACATGCCTAATATGTACCAATAATTTATTTGTGATGAATATGAAAAAATCCTTGTGAATGCAGCTTTAATGCAGCATTACAGGGGCCATGTGGCCATAATAAAACAAACAAACAATCAAACAAATGAAGTAGAAACTTATTTAAAATATAATAATTAGCACTATGCAAAGCTTGTAAAGTATGTGTTATCATAAGGTAGTTATTAGTAAGTGCCAGCAGTAAAAGGACTGGTTAGTTATTAACAAGTGGCATGGTGCTTCAGTGAACAATGATAGCAGCCTGAAAAAAAAGAAGAAAAAAAAAAAAGCCAGCATGTAGCATTTAATAGTGACAGTGACTAAACATGCAGACAGTAAGAGTAGTATTTCAAAGGACAGACTGGTCATTAGGAATGTTCTAAGTAATCTGTGCCATGGCACAATCACTCAGAGACCCTGCTTGTGATTATTTCATTCCGCTAAGTTCTCATGTTCTCATTAATTTCCTGTGTTTGTGGATGCATTGTAGACTTCACAATGCTGGAGAAAAATTTTGAAATCCAAATCAGCTGCTCATGATTGTGATGATGCAGAGAGCCGAAAGTAATATTACATGCTCATCCACTACAAATTATCCAACTTATGAAGGGCTTGATAACTAGAAATTTGTATTAGGTGAGTTGGATGTAGGGAAAAAAAAATCAAACTCAGGTTTTTTTTTTTTGGAAATATAATTACGAGCTCACATATGGAGTAATATTGATGACCTCAGTGTGCAGGTTAAAATAGGACAGTTAATTTCCTGTGACAGTAATGGACCCACAAGTACTCTCATGTCGTGTGTGTGTGTGTGTGTGGGTGCCTCAAACACAGATACACCTGAATCTCACATTTTCGTTTCTGTTCATTTTCATTTTTGTGAAATGTGTGTATCTGAGAGATATGTATATATCTTACATTACTGAGGTTTATAAATGTGTTCAGCAATACAGTAACTAATTATACACAGTGACTGCCCTCTATTGGTGGCTTAGTGATACTGCATGTGATATTATTATTATTATTATTATTATTGTTATTATTATTATTATTATTATTATTATTATTACTAGCAGTAGTAGTAGTAGTAGTAGTATTACTAATGGTTTTGTGTGCATAGTAATTTTAATGGACAAAAAATGTAGCATCTACACTCTTCAGTAAAAAAAAAAGCTTCTGTGTAGAAGCTTAAAACAGAATGTTTCCCTATCACAAAAAGTTCCAAGTAGAACCCATATTTATGAGTCTAATAACATTGAATTATCCAAGCAACCCTTGAAAGCTCCTGAAGAGCCAGTAAGAGACTGAAGCCCACGGTGAGATTCTTGTTATGCTGTGTGAAGTCTGGTCTACTTCTAAATCACTGCCATAGAGTTTAATGTCTTAGCATGTCTCTTTCTCTCTTTCTCTCTCTCTCTCTCTCTCTCTCTCTCTCTCTCTCTCTCTCTCTATTTGAGCAGGTTAGTTTGCGAGTCACTGTTGGGTGAAACAGGATTCTGGAACACTCTATCATCCTGCCAGAAAACATTAACACACTAAAAAGCATTAGTCACACACTAATGCTAAAAGTTGAACTTGGCAAGGTCTTGTGTTGTGAACAACAAAAACTTTTATCTATTGTTCTTCAGTAATATAAGCTAAAAACTGTAGAGATGTTGACAAATTTCTAGTAACTCTGTCAATATCAAATGGTAGTTAAAAGAAAACCTTGAAGCACATTAAATACTATATAGCTGTATCTATCTATCTATCTATCTATCTATCTAGATAGATAGATAGATAGATAGATAGATAGATAGATAGATAGATATGATACATTTGTGATGTGTTCAGCAAGTCTGTTATTAATTTTTTATTTTATATTGTACTTTCATTATTCCTGTGAGAATTCAATGCAAAAACAGTGGCATTTATTAGGAGAACATATTTGAACGATCCCAACATAAGGGATAATGGTCAGGTTTCTCTATTAACTCCCAAACACTAAGGGCTTCTTTCATCACTCACCATTTTCCAGCAATGTTCAAGATCAAATTAATGAGAACTCCAATGTAGAAGTAGTGAAGTAAGCATTTGTTTGACTCAAAGTTTCAGAATGCAATGCAGCTATATGACACAGTTGTGCTGATGAGCGTGGTGGCACTGACGGTGGCATTGGCATAAAAGTTGAATCTTTGAAAGCTGATCTGTTTGAGAAGAGTGTACACATGAGGAGGTGAGAGCTGGGCAGAGTAAAGGACTAAAGTGCTGCTGCATCACTCTCTTTAAGTAGAAATAAAGCAAGAGCTAAATCCCTCTGACACCACTGGCATGGTTTGAACAAATGACTGTACTTTATTTTTTAATATGACTTGTGAGAAAAAACAAAAAAAACAAAAAAAACAACAACAAAAAAACATGACTACAGCCATCCCAGTCCCCTGATTTAAAA
>JANDJT010000012.1:4665203-4677820 GCA_024331685.1 Stegophilus panzeri | reverse complement strand
ATAGAGAGAGAGAGAGAGAGAGAGAGAGAGAGAGAGAGAGAGAGAGAATAAAAAAAACTAATGTGTGTTTATTATGTTGTGGCCAAGTAATATATTAATAATTGTAAATTTTGCTTGCCAGTTGCTCTCACTGACACTCATTATAATATACACAAAAGGAAAGCAGGACACCAAAAGTGTTAAATGCATTAAGCAAAGTAAGACATGACTGGACAGCAGTGTTTCCCACCTCTCCAATGAATGAAATAATAATGGTGCAGTCAGTGCTAAAGCTATTTATTAAGTCTATTGAATAAACACTGTCCTAATTCTCCCAATCCTGACATCTCACCTAAATAGGAAGAAGTCATCCACCAGAATCACAGAACTGCTGTAGATTGAAAGGAACCTCAATTTTATTGCTGCTGGTGGTTGAATATTAACAGAACATCACACACACACCATAGAATAAAAGGGGAGGGTTGGGAGACTGTTAGTGATAGAGAGAGAGAGAGAGAGAGAGAGAATATCTATGAATATCCATTGAATATGTTTCTGTGTTCTCTGTAATCTGCACTGTTTATATTTAGATACATGCCAAGATGTATGACTTATAATATTTGAGGTGCTTTTGCAATATCATGGAGACCCACTGATTTGTTTACAGACTGTGGCTCTGTCTCAAACTAAAACATGCCTGTAGATGGATTATGAATGTGTGTTTGTGGTGTCCAGCACCGGTGTTACATTCAGGGTGTATTTCAGCCTTGTACTTAGTCTTGGATAGGATCCAGATGCACCATTACCCTCACCAGGATAAAGCAGTTACTGTAGATGGATGAATGAATGAATGAATGCAGATTATGTTCAGTATCTTCACCAGTCACTTTGAATATCCAGTAATACATTTTGGATTAACCAGTGCCCCACCAGTATTCCACACCTCATTTATAGCATTCTCTCTATAATGGTACAGTAAATCACTTCTTATTAGCAACAATGGGGTCTCCAAGTCACTCCATGAGTTGTGTTTATACACTGTAATTCTCAATGGCCAATGGACCATGTACACCCATAATGCGCTATATTGAGTTGCTAGGCACTCAAAGCGCTTTACATTGTATGGGGGAAATCACCTCAACCACCACCAGTGTGTAGCATCCACCTGGATAATGCAACAGCATTATCCTTGATGGAGAGGAGCCTGATGGAGATTTTCAGATTATTAGGGGCCATGATAGATAAGGGCCAATGGGGAAATTTCATCAGGACAACAGGGTTATTCCAGGACACCAGGAGTCAGGGCCATGGATTATCCTCTCATCTGACAGATTTTACAGCATAGTGTCACTATACTGGGGCATTAGGACCCACACAGACCACAGGGTGAGCACCCCACTTCCAGCAACAACCTTAGTTTTCACTAGGTGGTCTCCCATCCAGGGGATTTTATACAAAACCTAATTTAAGATACATTTAGCTACATTATCTATAACACAGTAGCACACTGATTCAAAACACATGTGACCTTCAGTTCAATCAGATGAAAATATACTGAATGTAATCTCATGATTTATTATTGTTAGTATTATTTTCTTTGCACATTATATTCCTTCACATTGTAATGTGAGATATTTGCTGTTCTGATTAATGGGTACTGGGAGGATATACAGGTTTATTCATTCATAGTCACATATTTTTCTTCTTCCACCGCAGTTTGCAGTGAAAATAATTAAGAAATTGACATTTATATAATGTTCTGTTCTATATAATTATAGAAGTCATTTCTTCATTCCAATGCCTTTGATATTGCTGTGTAAGCTACAGGGTTCAAAGATTTTATCCCTAAAGTGAATGTTTGTTGTAGAGCACAGCAAATGTCTGGTTAGTCGGTCAGGCTCTATGCTCTGATAAGCAATATTAGTTTTCAGTTATCTGCAATGCTGACATATCCAATGTGTTTATTATCCCTCTATTTCATGGGCTAGGCATTTTGTGGAAAAGCTGATGACACAAATGTCTAATCTACTTTGCTCTTTTTTGAAATACACAAAGGTGAGTGCTCCCATGATTATGGTTGTTTGAATTCTTATTTGGCAGATGTGTGTAATATGCTGTGATTTTCTCCAGTCCACATTGTACACTTACTGTACACTATACAACAAATATACATTTCAGGTCAAGCCATGTAGTTATGATGTATGTTCGCTACCAAGGTGTGCAATTCTGTGGCCGTCATTGTACATATTTTTAAGTCTTTATTGATCAAAGTGTTTAATGTTTCTTCTTGTTGTCTTTGTGTTACCTTCAAAAGGCATTAAAAGTAGTTGATACAGATATAACATCATTACTCCATTTTAATTGATGCATGATATTGGATACCAGATACCTTCAGTTGGTGTGTGTTGGAAAATATTGGACTTTCCTGAAGAATGGCACTTGCTGGGAAATGTCACTGTTTAATGAAGAACGTTGTTTTGTTGTTGTTGTTGTTGTTGTTGTTGATAATGCTGGTGAATGGTAGTGTTTGGTGCAGAAAGTAATGAAATACAGTAATATATACAGTATACTGGGCCAGTCTTATTTTGGACTGGGTAGTGGGTGAACTATAATGACCAAAATAATAATGTACTGAGTACAAGTAGAAAAAATGAGGTTCAACTCTGAGGTTGCTGTGCCTACTCTTTGTGAAAGGCTGCAGAGCTTGACAATCCAGAAGTACCTCAAGCTGCTGCTCCTCCAAATTCAGAGGAAAGAGTTGTGTTGGTTTGGGCATCATACAAAGAGTTAGCTCCCACTTAATGGATACCCAAACCAGACTCAACCTGCTAGATATAATCTTCACAGTTGGCTTGGGAACATCAGAGGATCCTCAGGAGGAGCTGACATCGGGATGTGGCTAGGGATGGAGAAGTCAGGACTGACATTCTCAGCTGGTTGTTACCACAACCCCCACCAGGAACAATCAAAGGGGAATGAATTGATTAATGAATAGTGAGTAAAGTAGCTTCTAATGGATGTAGCCCAAAATGCTTTACTTGAGACACAAATGGTAAAAGGAGCAGCACATGTATGGACAGTGGGTGACTGACATTTTCTCTAGGGAAAATATTTTATTAGGGAATTTTCTTTTGGTCACCCATGGATGGCTGGTGAAGAGATAGCTTGTCTCCTGCATCAAGCAGATACAATCTCTAGAAAGGCCATCTGATTTCAGAAACAAGGCCTGATAGAGATCAGGTGATAGAGCTTGCTGAATATTCAGTCCAAAAATTTGTTGGATCAGACTAGCCAGTGCATCCACTCTTCCTATCTAGTTTTGGAGTCAGCAGCTTGCTTTTATTATGTCAACTATGTAAGAGAAATAGCATGTGAGTATAAGGCAAATTAAAGTTCATGGGTGCACCATCTGGAGGACACTGAACAACAATGGTGTGCATGACAGGGTTGCAAGGAGAAAGTCATTGCTCTCCAAAAAGAACATTGCTGCTCATCTTCAGATTGCTTACAATCACGTGGACAGGCCAGAAGGTTATTGGAAAAATGTTGTGTGGATGGATGAGACCAAAATAGAACTTTTTGTTTAAAATGAGAAGCATTATTTTGCGAGAAAGGAAAACAGTGCATTCCAGCATAAGAATCTTATCCCATCTGTGAAACATGGTGTTGGTAGTATCATGGTTTGGGCCTGTTTTGCAGCATCAGGATAGGGACGGCTTGCCATCATTGACAGAACAGTGAATTCTGAATTACACAATCGCATTCTAAAGTACAATGTCAGGACACCTGTCAATGACCTGAATCTCAAGACAAAGTGGGTAATGCAGCAAGAAAACGACCCTAAGCACACAAGTTGTTCTAACAAAAAATGGTTAAAAAGGAATGTTTTGGAACGGCCAAGTCAAACTCTTGACCTTAATCCACTAGAAATGTTGTGGAAGGACCTGAACTAAGCAGTTCATGTGAGGAAACCCACCATCATCTCAGCGATGAAGCTGTTATGGACTGAGGAATGGGCTAAAATTCCTCTGAGCCAATGTGCAGGACTGATCAACAGTTATTGGAAATGTTTACCTGCAGTTATTGCTGCACAAGGGGGTCACACCAGATACTGAAAACAAAGGTTCACATACTTTTGCCACTCATAGATATGTAATATTGGATCATTTCCCTCAATAAATAAATGACCAATTATAATGTTTTTGTCTCATTTGTTTAACTGGATTCTCTTTATCTACTTTTAGGACGTGTGTGAAAATCTGATGTTTTAAGTCATATTTATGCAGCAATATAGAAAATTATGTACTTTTCACTAAATCTGTGTTACATCTCGATTTGCAGTCATGGATATTTCCAACTGCATGGGTTCATTTGTGGCTGGGGATATTTGGGAATAATCAGGCGTTGGTATCCATGAACTGTTTTTAGGAGAAGTGGTGTCTTTCTCCCAAAATAGCATGTCAAATGCAATGGTTGTTCACTATTTCCCTGGATGCTAGCTCAGCATCAGAAAGTCACTTTTGGAAATTGGCAATTAGCATTTCTGAGTTTCACTTAGTTTCTATCTCTGCAGGACTGGTTACTGGAGCACAGATGTTCTTACTGACCCTGGATGGCTGTAACTTCAGTGGGTAAAGCAATGGTTTGCCATCTTTGACAATTTAAATGGTGAAATGTAGGTGAAAACCTACATGGGTCTATGTTATGACTGTTATTGGTAGTTCCCTGATGTGCAGTTGAAACCAAGAAACCTGAGCTGAACTCTAACCCCTAGACTGCATAAAAACAGGAATCAAAGGGGCTTTGTAGAGAAAAAAAAAAAAAAAAAAAAAGATTACAGAAAGAAAGCTTTACTTATGATCTTGATTTAAAGTAATTGGAATGGTGGAAGAAAAGTAAAATCATAGGTGAAAGGACCAAAACACTGAAACAGTGTTTTGGCTCTTCCACCTACAGTGTGCTTTTAGATTAAGAGTAAGCAAGACTAACAGAACTTAATTCAAACTCAAAACACAATCTCAAATGCTTGGTTTAAATGCAATACAATTTCAAACCACATGGGAACACAATAAGTCTTGATACACCTTTGTGGAACAGTGTTTCCCTCCGGTGGTGACCTGAGGAACTAACCGGAATCGTAGCTTCACTACTAATGTATCAATCATAAGAGCATAATGTAATGTGTGATGTAAAAGTGAATTATGCTGATAAATTGCACAAGTCACATACATGCACTAATTTAACCCATTTATTGCAGTAGCTGTATACGTGTAGAGCGGCAACACGCAGTAATAGAATAATAGCAATATAATGTCACACATCCCCTAACCAAACACACTGGCTCAAAGCAATACACACCATCCCCTTGCTCCCCTTGCTCTTTTTTTCTGTTTTTATGTTTTCATATTGGGACATAAAATATGGAAGTGCTGTACAAAATGAACACGACATTCAGTGTGTACAAAATTAACACGCAACAAATAAACTAAACTAAACTTAGAAAGAAAAAAACACCATCAGATATAATTTAGTCTCATTAAAGCTGTTTCTCATTTCACGTGCTGTTCATGCCTTACAAAAAGAAGTTAAACATTAAAATAAAAAAAGGAAAGGAAAGCAATACTTAAATGTTCTGAACATGCTTCTTAATGTATGTAGTTATTGTCCATCTTTGCCATTTGGTCAGTTTGAATTTTTCTGGATATGGAGAAAACATTTTGTCAATTTTTATTTAAATTCTTTAGCGTTTGTCAGATTTTTAAAACTACATTTTGACTTTATTTATTTATGTATTTATTTATTTATTTATTTATATTTTTTTAACGAAGGCACAGCACATGAAACCCAAAAATACACACAATTCTGCAGGTTGAAAATAACATTCATATATAAGAAGAGATGTAAGAAAGAAAAAAAAAGCATAATTTTAGAGGCTGTATGTTCTATTTTGGATTTTAAGCACAGTTTAAATTTAGCATTACAATAGTGACCAATATTGAAATAAAACATTTACAAATATATTGCTGTTGAATTGTAACATTGTGTTGTTTTCTTTTAAAGACATCAAGGTTTTTTTTTTGTTTTTTTTTTTCCCACTTCTGTAAGTATAAACTGAGTGATTACAATAACATTATAATAGAAAATAGTTTTGAAAAAATATGTTTGTTAAGTAAATGCAAATTGTGAAATAGTATGAGTCACGTCATGTGGGTTTATTTATACATACGGATCGTTTTGTTTTTGTATAGATAGTGGGAGGAAGAGTGTGTGTGTGTGTGTGTGTGTGTGTGTGTGTGTGTGTGTGTGTGTGTGAAATTTACAGTCGTCATTCTATACAGACACAAACAGGAAATAAATAAGTGCATATTTCCCACCTAAAAAACTAAAACCAACCCCTTTGCTGTGTTCCAATTCTGTTTTAATTGCCCCATCGTCTTCCCCTTGCCTGAATCTCCTTTTCCAGCAAGATTAAAGGTAGTAGGTGTTCAGCTTGGGTTTTATTTCTCCCCACTCCTCTACCCATACATAACAGCTAGTTGGGAATTGTTACTTGAGTCCATTAGCTAGTTAGCTGCATTATTCTCACTGCATGAGGGGAAGTTAATGAGGGCACATTAAAAACATCAGTGGAATTCCGGGATCGATTTCCAATAAATAATAAATGACAACTGCCATGGTCGTTAATCTAACCCATGTGAGTATTACAAGTACATAAAATTGGTTAGTATTAATTTATATTTACAGACACGCCACCAATGACGAGACTAAAACGAGGTTTCCACTAACAGTGTATTAGCACAATGCTTTCTCCATTTTTCTTCAATGTTTTAGATTAATAAAGTCCCAAAAACAGCTCAATAAACAACCACGTCACAATATTGGTTTACTGTATATTGGTCAGCCATATTATTGTTTTTAAAACTGGTATACACAGCAAAAGTCCCACGTCATTTGTCTCTCTCATGAACATTCACAGTCTCCATCCTTAGATGATTCTTTTTTTTTCTTTTTTTTTCCTTTTGTATATGACAATTTGCATTAAATCCCAGACATTGTTTTAATATCTTCAGAACAAAAGTCTTGAGACATCTCCGTGCAAAGTTTGATTTCGCATAGTAACTGTAAATAAGCACTTTTTGTCTAATCTGTACGTCTCACTACCACACAGCATTAGCATCCATCTAATAAAAGGACAGAAAATGAGGAAATGTGAAAGAAAATAATCTTTTTTTTTTTTTTTTAAGAGAAATAAAATAGCAGTTAAGCAGTATAGAAAATGGATGGATGGATGGATGGAAAATAGCAGTTACAGAGTAAATGCTCTTAAAGCTGCTGCTCCTTTGGGTTTTCAGTGCCAGAAGAGGCCTGATAGGATTTCAAACTGGCCAATGGGATGTCGGTTATGTGACTGCTGACTCCAACTCCTCCTACGCTGAAGGATTTCCTGTCTCCGAAGTGCTCGTGGCTGCTCTTCCAGCCACGATTTAGCGTGTGACCATTCAGCAGTTTGTCTTTCGTCCACTCATTCTGACCACCTCCGTAGGACGAAGCGGGTGATTTGGGTGGCATCCAGCAGTTATCCGAGTGGCCGAGTACTAGACACTCTTGTGTACACATCTCTGTTGCTTCCATTAGACCCCTAGGCCCTAAAAGTCCATCTATGGAGAGAACAAATATGTTTCAGTATTCATGCGAATTTTGAAGAAATAACTCAAAGAAATTGGTGTGAAATACCAAAAAAACATCTAGTGAGGGGCAGTTCTGCCAGTGAAAACAGCTTGATGATGAGAGAGATCATGGGAGAATGAAAAGACTGGTTTGAGCTGACAGGAAGTCCATAGTAACTCACATAAGCACTCTTTTCAACTGTGGTGAGCAGAAAAGAATCTCAGAATGCACAACATTTCAAACCTTGAGGCGGATGAGCTACAACAACAGGTTCCACAACTGTCAGCCAAGAGCAGGAATCTGAAGCTACAGTGTGCACACACTCAGAAAAACTGTATAGTTGTTGAAAAATAGAAGAAAAAAAAAACATTGCCTGGTCTTTTTTTATCATAAGACATTTAGAGTTTAATTCTCAAGGATCTGGTACTTTTTTGTCAATAAATGTGGCCACAGAGCACCTAATTTCACATTAAGCAGCCATTTCACAATCCCATTCACATTCCTTCACCACTTCTACAAAGAAAACTCTGTAATAACTTTCTAAAATGTGATGTTGGGAAAGTTTCAGATCAGTGGCTATATCTTACTCTGGTAAAGCTAATTGTTTTCCTTTGCAAACCAGTGCACAGAAGTCTGAATAAACCAATCAGATTTTCTCATTAAACTTCTCATTTAAAAAAAAAAAAAGTTTTCATTAAAAAAGAGACCTGAGGGTTTTTGAAAAAAAAAAAAAAAAAAAAAAAAATGTTATCTCTGGGTTAGGGGTCTAAAACTATTTTTGCACTATTTTATAAAGGAATGGGCTAGCGAAAAAATGGTTCGGCAGAATCATATGGAAAAAAAAGTGATTCCAGATGTCCAAGATGACCAAGATGACCAAGCCAATGACGTTACCATGTTTAGCTTACAGAAAGTAACATCTGTGTGCCATCTCTGAAGAACTTTGAAGGCAGATGTTTACACAGAGGATTTTGGTTGATGCAGAATCATCTGTTGCTCCATCAAATCCCAACACTGTCACAGGCATCCAAGTTTAAGAGTGCAAAATTGGCAGTTGCCATTGAGCATATTTTTAAAAAATCATGCAAATGTTGCATAAGCAACCATGTTAAGTGTTCTATTAGGACTTATGACTTGTGATTATGGAAGTTTATGAAGAAAAAATAAAAATACACTCCCTTCTCTGCTTAAGCATTGATATTAACCCTTTTATGCATAGTGGTCACCACAGTGGACAGCTATAACAGCCACTGAACGCATGCAGTCCACTGGAGTGGACACTTCAATAACTTTTGGAAAAAATGTATTTAAAAGGAAAAATAAAGGTAAAATAATTTTTTATGCCTAAAGAAGTGTAAAAACACACAGAAAAAAAAATCCTTGAACAGGATTTAATAATTAATGCATGAAAGGGTTAAGTTAAGCAATCCCTTAGAATTGCATGAGATATCCGAATCTTATCTCCATTCCTTTTTTCTGCTTAACTTTCCTGCAACACTGCAGGTATGAATGTGATTATAGAGCCAGGGCTGATCCCTAGCTTCTCATTTAAATACTGTAGGAGGAACAGCATCTCAGAGATCTGTGAAGGTGGAATTAAACCGAGCGACCCACTCCTCCGTGCTTAGGCATGAAGAAGGAGACTCAATAGTGCAAGTGAAGAGAGTGGAAAGTGTATTGCTTTGTAAGAAAAAAAAACATGCAGCACTTGCTGCTCCTGTAAGAGTAAAGGGTTTGATCACGAACCAATAAATTAAAGGAGCTTTATATGAACATGTCATGGCAAGTGGCAGGTGAGAACAGTCGCAGAGACAGCAGTAGAGGTTAGACGTAATGTAGGTTTAATACGACAAAGTGGTTGCTTGAGAAGAGAGCGGTAACCATAAGTTGTAGCAAACTCAAGGGCTGTGTCTGAAACTGAGTACTACCCTACTACATAGTAGGTGAAAAAAAGTACACCAGAGGGGTAGTATGTTCGAATTTTCAGTAGGCGAGAAACAGTAGGTGAGAAATACCCGGATGGCGTACTGCTTCCGGCAAGATTTTGCAGTATGCAACCGATGGACACTACGTGAGTTAAAAATCCCATAATGCAACGGGACTCACAGAAGACAGCGTGTTGGCTCTTTTTAAGTATTAAACCTTGGTTAAACGGGACTTGTTTAGCAACACCCGAATAAATTGTTAACTTGTTGAAGGTTAAAACAAGAAAACAGTTGTCACAGTGTTTGAAACTGTTTCTGTGACCTCCATCACGCCTTAGCCGTCCAAGCTAACTGCAACGGATTTACCTCAGCCTGTTAACCCCGCCCACATTAAATTACAAATTCAGTTAACTTTCCTGATGTGCATTTTGCGGTTGCTTTAATCTGGTGGTCCCTATAAGATTTTTGTGTTTATGACATCAATGGTCACATGACAATGCCAACATGGCGGACGTAGTATGTCCGGGACTGTAGTCATACTAAACACACATACTGATTAGTATGTACTGTTTCAACGGCCGTGTAGTAGGTACTGCTTCAAATGCAGCCAAGGTTAGGGTAATGCATACAAACTGGAGAAAAAAAACAAGCAACTCTGCAGGCTTGATTTGAAGCCACAACATTTTTTTCTTTAACATTCCATAACAAATTACATAACACATATCTATTTGATGGTTTACTGAGTCAGTAAGTAAAATTGATAGTTTATTTAATTTCTTGGGGCTTGACTGAGGGGCATGTAAGGCTGAAAATGTAAAAACTCTTTTAACCATTGGTCAGAAGTACTTTGATGGAAAATGCAATGCACACTGTATGTAAAAGCACCGTGAGAGTCTTCACAGTACTGTAATTCTTCTATTTATCAAAATTTGTGCAGAAAAAAAATCAGTCTCCACAATGAAAAGTTAAACTCCTAGGTTAAATTTGGCTAAAAAGTTAAATACTTTTTAAATGACTTCTTTTAGCCAATCACTGGGTTAACATTTAAGGTCATTGCATTTAAGCTGCCATCCATCCAAAGCACTAAAGCAACGTAACGTCCTCCTTGATTAAAGGAGAACAGAGAAAGAAAGGAATAAAAGCAGTCTCCTTTCACTTTCTCTGACTTCCTTGCCTTTTTTCTACAATATCGTATTTACAAGTGTGTGATGTGAATGATTTATTCCTTCATGAATAAAAAACATTCAGTAATGCAGTGACCTACAGAAAGTCGGGCAAATAAGGTACTTTATGGCTTTTGTTGTGTAAAATAGTCGGATCCATACTTTAGCTTCGGCCATCATTTTACACAGCTCGTGAATATTTATGAGTCCAGAGAGAAAGAAAGAAGATCACATCATCTGAATCTCTCTGGGTTCGATATTTATAAGAAAATTTGAGTTTCACATATTAAAAAAATCTATATGAAAAAATCTATATGAAAAAAATCTAACAATCATCAGCTGATCATTAAGAAAAAAATTCAGTAAACAAATATTCAGAATTTACTAGTTTTAATATATTATTGAAATCTGATGCAGTTTGGTCTGGGACTCACCCGAGTTCGGATCAGAGTTGCCATCTGCCTCGGTTCTTTTGTCTTGCTCATAGAACTCCTCCTGTGCAAGTGGGAGGGGCTTAGAAAGCAAAGCCCCACCCCCAACAGACTCGGGCTCACCCAAACCACTGTCACTACAGCTCTCCTGAGAGCCGTCTGGAAGGTGAAAGGTCACACGCCGCTGAGACTGTGAGAGCAAAGAGATGGAACACATCTGCATTAGTGCACTTTATCAAATAGTTACAATACAGTTTTTCATTCACATAAACACAGAAACGACAAGTATACACTTTGTGGCAACCTGGTCGTGGTCGAATTCTGTCTGTGAATGGGACGAAGAGTCACCCAGAAGCGGGTAATGAGTGTGTGTAAGATTATATAATTAAATATAATTAAATATTATACAGCCTGTCTTCAATGCCAGAAAGTGAGCCGGTGCCTGTCAGAAGCAGACAGCATCTTACTCATCCTGTGTGCAGGGTGTGCCTTCAGTTATTTCTTATTTTTATCTTCTGAGTTTATATCAATACTAAAAAGAAAACATTTTTTTTTAAACCACACACACACACACACACACACACACACACATCACTGCTCTCTTTCTTATCCTGCCTCCAGCATCCTCCGTTCTTTCAGAGATATTGTACATTTATAGTGAAAAGACTATAGTGAGAGTATTCTATAGTGAGAATTGAGGTTGCATACACTACCTGCGACATAAAATGTACACTACTGACACTGTTTATAAGGTTTGATGTGATGGCGTGATCAACAGACACTGTATCTTTAGTAACAGTATTAGGCATGCAGACGTCACTTAGTGAATACAAAGCACTTCATCTCACATGCAGGAGAGCAGAATTTATATGAAACAAATCTCTGTTATATTGTAAAAGACTGGTTAAAACCAAAATATAATAATAATAATAATAATAATAATAATAATAATAATAATAATAACAAACTTTGGATACACAATCATGTGAAGATTACTTTTAGAAAGATGTGTTTTCTTTAGCCAAACCATTATTATATTCTAGACAAAATGACAAACCTGACACAAACGTGTTAGTAAAAGCCTTATTGTGAACAATTTCTAGGATTTATTTAATCTAGCTTTTGTTTATCATCTGATTACAAACAACACAGGGACATAGAAAGGATTTTCAGTTGTCCTTTGACATGTTCTATGTAGAATCCTGCAGATGAGTGTTTTCCATTCAGAAAGAGTTCCAAGTAAAACTCTTAACTATAAGATGAACCACTGAAGAAGACATGACGGGTTTGTTTTCGTGTTTTTTTTAAACAATGTAATACTTTTCTCCTCCTTCTTGTTCTTCTCAGTGTAATAAATCATGTTGAATTAAGACTAGACACCAACATCACAAACTCAATTACAAATGGCAGAGAAATTGTCTTTACATCCTGTGTGTATGTGCGTATATATA
>JANDJT010000012.1:4652322-4665103 GCA_024331685.1 Stegophilus panzeri | reverse complement strand
TATATAGAGAGAGAGAGAGAGAGAGAGAGAGAGAGATAGATAGATAGATAGATAGATAGAATGCAACAGCACTATCAAATTCTCGATTTTGATTGGTTAGAAGGTGCTGATTCATTTTCTAGAACAGCGGCTTTGACACTCACTCTAGTTAATACACTCATTCAAATACATTACTGTTTCCATTGGAGCAACATAAAGAGGGACAAAAATGAAGAGTAATCAGGTTCAGAGATGTTTATATAACATGTATGGAAGGAGTCTTTGGTGTCAGAGGTAAAGTTGTAACTTTTAAAGTTTTCCAACATTTTCAGGACAGTGGAGTTTAAGCTTTATTGTTTCTCTGTAACATGACAAGCTGTGAAAGGCTGATGAGTTTATCACTGTTCTAACATAAATCACAACAAGAACTAACTTATTTCATGGACGTTCCACTATGTTAAATGTAACTAAAAATGGATAATAAGTACATGCCATTCATTAATAATAAAAAAAAAAAGTACAGAAATTGTTTTTAAGTTCTTGTGTTCTAAGAGGAATTAAAGCCTTCGGGACATGGTGTTATTGGAAAAGTTCAGGGTGGTTTCAGTATCTACAGTCCACTCCAAAAGTATTGGAACATCAAGGCCCAAATCATTTATTTTTACTGTAGACTGAAGACATTTGGATTTGAGATCAAAAGATGAATATCAGAAGAGAGTTTAAAGTTTCAGCTTTTATTTCCTGGTATTTATATGTAGATGTTTTAATGACATAGAACAGGTGAGCAAAAATATTTGAACATGTGATTGACAGGTGTTTCTTGAACATCAAGTGAACATCTAAACATCTACTCTTGGTTTTAGCCTTCATTTCACCTGTGAAGACTGCATTTGTTGTTCAAAAGGATAAGCTAACATAAAGATCAGAGAGCTGTCTATGGGAGAAAGGCAATCCATTTTGAAACTAGAAAAGAGGGAAAATCAACCAGAGGCATTGCACAAACACTGGGCATAGCCAATACAACAATTTGGAATGCCCCGAAAAAGAAAGAAACCATTGGTGTACTGAGAAACCGACTCCAAATGGGTCAGCCAAGTAAAAAATACAACAGCTGATTACAGAAACATTGTGAGAGTTGGGAAGAAAAACCCCAAAACAACAGTCAGTGCTCATCTGTGAAACGTAGTGGAGGTAGTGTCGTGGCTTGGGCTTGCACGGCTGCTTCTGGAACAGGCTCAAAAAATCTTTACTTATA
The DNA here is from genome assembly GCA_024331685.1 of Stegophilus panzeri. Taxonomy (NCBI): domain Eukaryota; kingdom Metazoa; phylum Chordata; class Actinopteri; order Siluriformes; family Trichomycteridae; genus Stegophilus; species Stegophilus panzeri. The sequence goes on along the minus strand of JANDJT010000012.1, from coordinate 4,663,869 downwards.
ATGTAACTCATGATGGTAACATCAGAATGAATTCAGAAGTTTACAGGAACCTTTTGTCTGTCAGTTTGCATTGAAATGCATCTGAATTAATCAGTAGGAACTTTATCAGGCAGCAAGACAATGATCCACAGCACACTACAAACTCAACAAAGGACTTTATCAGGGGGAAAAAATGGAAGGTTTTAGACTGGCCTAATTACAACAATACTTTGCTCAAGGGAAATTAAATAAAAAAATGGTATGTTATGACTATGAAGACTTTTTCTGATCTATTTTATTTGTGACATTTTTGATATCACTGTGTCATTAGTTTTTATTTTGACACAATCTCTGCTGTAATTATGATCAAAAGCAAAGGTCAACTCATCTCATCCCCATGCAAATGACTCGAATCCAGAATGCAAGTGACATTCAATTAGCGCAAAAGGAGAAGCAGAAGTCAGAGTGTGTGACAACGTGTTTAAAACAGACCTCGGTAAATGGCCCTCAATGACACACACACACACACACACGCACACACACACACACACACACACACACACACATATACAAAATACACATGCTTGGCTTTGCATTCACCAAGTGTGCTTTTTTTTCAAGTGATGGCAAAAGAAACATTGTTTCGTCCATAACAATCCCTCTGTTAAACATCTTTGTTATAATTCATAATAAATGAATTATGGAAAATCATGTAAAAAAAAAAAAAAAAAAAAAAATCAAGAAAATAAACTAAATAAATGAATCTTGTACGAATCACACATGAAAGTAAATGAACCATGTCAAAATCACATTTAAACATCACACAAAATCAAATCATATTGTATGTTAAAATTAATCACATGGAAAACACATGGAAATAAATTAATTGCATAAAAAATCACATGTGGAAATAAATCAATTGTGTCAAAAAATCTCACACAAAAATTAAAGCTGCAAGCAGCAATTTTGAGGGCAATACAATATGGCCGAAATTCTAATTGAAGAAATTGATGTCATAGGGTGTGTTATCTCGATTTTTAAATTTTGTAATGACTATAAATATACTTCCAAATTAGGCCCAATTTTGACCCGATGGTGGTGCTAAAGCATTGGGAGCACTTGCCCCAAATTTGGTCAGAATGTTCCTTTGACCCTCCCCAATCAGTGTGCTAAATTTCACAACTTTCTACCAGACAGTTCTATGGGCTACCACAGACACCCTAGCCAGAAGAAGAAGATGAAGCAGAAGAAGCAACAGAAGAATAAAAATAAGGAAAGGTAGAAGAACAATAGGGTGCCTATGCACCTTCGAATCAAGTATAGATCACATATGACAATAAAATAATCATTTAAAAGATCAGATAAATGTGTGAAAATAAAGAAAAAATCACATGTTAAAAAATTAATTCTGTAAAAAAAATCAGAAGTGGAAATAAATGAATAATGTAGACATCATGTGAACATTAATGAATTGTGTACATACCTGTGTCACATGTAAATAAAGGAATTATGTAAAAATCACATGTACACAAATGATTTATATAAATATCATATGTGACCATCAGTGAATCGTGTACAAATCACAGGAATCTAAATGAATCATGTAAAGAAAGTCAAATATGAAGAGAAATTACTTGTGTAAAATTCATATGTGAACATAAATGAATCATTTGTAAAAATCACAAGTGAAAAGCGAATCATGTAAAAATCATGAGAAAAACGAATTATGGAAAAAATCATGAAAAAAAACAAATCTTGTACAAATCTTACGCAAAAGTAAATGAATCATGAAAAATAGATATGAAAATAATCGCGTAGAAAATGATATGTTAAAATAAGTCCACTAAATGTTATATGTCTGAACACATGATCATTTACATGTGTAACTTTTCTGATCACACTTTTGTTTGAGGCTCTGTGTTCAGATTGGATTTCACTTCTCTGACTCCTCCATCTGTTAAATGCAACTGTGTTAGTGAGCTACTGTAGCAAGCCTTGGTATAGAGTATGCCAAAGCCTCATTAGAAATGTGTTTCTTATATTTTCCCAGACCTCCCAGGCCTTGGCTTTGCTTCTTCACCACTGACACTAATGCTCATCAAACAGAATGATGTTTGCTCTAGTGAGACAGGGAAACTGCTAACAAGTTAGTGAGCTAATACGATTCTGCACAGACTTCGAAGAAAATTTATGTCCAAAAGCTTTTTATGAAGCCTGGGAAGATATTACAGCTCATGTTGATTCTATTTGGATGGATTTTAAAGCATTTGTCTTACAGTAATCAAACCTTAAAGCACTTAAGATGGAAGTAATCTGCATTTTGAGAAAATGTCTGCAGACATGTTTACATATGTACCTGTGTGTGTTTGAGTGTTATTCACAGCAGTATTAGTATAATTCCAGGTGTAATCAGTGCCATATGAGCCTCATTACTGTTTCCTGCCAGGTAAGGAGTAAAATACTTGCCCTGCACAAAATGGAGTTACTGTTATCACCCTGAAGTTCCAATAACAGCACCTCAGAAAGCGTTTTCTTCCTCTTATACCACAATAATTTGCTAATGATTACATATGACCACACTGTGGGAATAAATGAGTTCGTATTATCACTTTATAGTAGCTACAGTTGCTGTCGTAAGTTTAGATACACTCATCATGGACATGCATGTCATGGCAATATTGGGCTTTCAATAATTTCTTTTAACTTATCTTTTTCTGGGGCAGAATGATTGTGCAGCATATCTTTAATTAAAAAAAAAAAAAAAAAAAGATTTTGGTTTCCTGTAATCAACACAGGACCAAAATTATACATACAGGGTCAAAAATATACACACAGCACACCTAATATTTAGTTGAATGTCCCTTAACAAGTTTTGGTAGCCATCCACCAGCTTTTGCAGAATTCTGGTTGGATATTTGATGACTATTTTTGACAGAATTGTTTAAGTTCAATGACATTTGTTGGCTCTGTTTCTTGAAATTAATAAATCACCTTCCAACCAACTAGATTGGAGAGTTCAACAGCATTGTGGTTTGTTTTCCAGGCAACACAATCCTTGACATTAGTGCATTAGCTGTTAACCAAATACAACCAAATTTTCTTCAGTTGAATCATACAATTTCACGATGTTCCACCAAAGTTTGCCCTTCATTGGTACAATTTGAAGACAGGTCCAAAGTTTTGAGAGTATACAGATAAAGAAAGAGGGATGATGCCTTGCCAAATCCTACTCTGTGAAGTTAGAGATTAAATGATGTTCATTTCTTCTATAAAGAAAATCAAGTGCTTATTTACAAGCCTTATTTACAAGACTTTGAAAGCTATGAATGTTAAGGAGCCAGACTTCATCATGGCGGTAGTCACAAATGTCAAAGCATTCACACTAATACGCTTTAGCTCAGAGTCACGGACTGAATGGAGCTTAAACGCATCTCAAACATCATTTCAATGGTGCTGTAAGTGTTGCTTAAAAAGCCAAGCTGTGGATATTTCCCCTTATTGCCAAAACACAACTCCAGAAATGTTTTTTTTTTTATTTATTTATCCCACACGCAGCTTTCAAAGTGCTGTTTCCTTAAACTCCGGGGGCTGAAGAATAAAAAAAAATGCTTCCAGCAGAGCCAGTTCATAGGAATGGATAGAAAACTGTTTCTGTTTAACATCCCTCATCGGTTCTGTAATACTAGTTGGCAGTTTTGCCTCTGTGTGTTTTTTAAACTCTTATTTTTTCCTACTGTAGTTATTTTTCTAACGCTTACAGTTTTATTAGGAATCAGTGGTTCTGTAAGTGTTAGCATGCAGCTCTATTTCTGTGTGAACAAGCATGCATAATCTTACACTTTTAATCCTTCTCTCATGAGGCGCACCTAGTTAACAACCCCAGAAACACCTCCATTGACAAACACAGTAAAGAGAAAAACATTCATTTCCCTCATTTAAGAGTTGAATTACTTCCAAGGTTTACCATGACTAGTTCAATCCATAGAGCGTTTTTCCTGCTCCACATTGAGCGCCATCTGTTGCCTTGTACAATTAGTACTGACCCCTTAATTTCTCACCTATTACCCATCTATTAAGGGAAAGGGACCATAGGAATACCTCGGGCAAGAATTGTATGTTGTATTACTCACAGTACAGCATGGAGTGTTTATTTAAACACCATGTACACACAGCTATCTTGTTAGGCCACCCTGTAGGTCTAACAGTAGAGATTGTATCCTTCTTTCCCATGTAGCCCTTCAGCATATATCTGTGAGGAAATCTATAAACATGTAAGGACTGATAACTCACGTACGTGGATTAGGGTAGATAGCATTTTTCTCCAAGTGTGTTATGCTGTGATGCAACATGAGCTGCAGTCCAAATAAATGTGGTTGGCTGGCTTCCATATTGGTAATGCACATGTTAGCCTTCAGTGTCTAGGTAGCTGCCATCTAATATGCTAGAACTGGCTGGTGGTGGGGACTGTCAAGTGATCAAATTGGAGAGAAAATGGGGGGGGGGGGGGTCTATGGACCGATTACTAGAAGGTATTCAGTGCGTTGCACATGTCTTCATCCCTCTTGAACCTTTCCACATTCAACCTGGAATTGAAATACCTTTGAGGGTGAAAAAAAAAAATATTTTTTTATTGTGACTCAAAGGATAATTAAACAAAAAGCTGGCATTTGGTGGTTGTATGAGTACCCCCACGAGTCAAAACATGGTAGAACTAATTTTGGCTACTCTTACAGGTGAAAGTCTTCTGGGATATGTCATTATCAGCTTTGCACATCTGGATGCTGATATTTTTACCATTTCTTGTAAGAAAAAATGCTGAAGCTCTGTCAGATGGGTTGGAGAACATTGGCGAACATAAATTCTCAAGTCTTGGCACACATTCTGAATTATATTGAGGTCTGAGATTTGACTGAGTGATTCTAACACATTTAGGTTCTTGGCCTTAAAGCACTCCAGTGTAATTTTGGCAGTATACCGAGGGTCATTGTTGTGTTGGAAGGTGAACCTCTTTTCCAGTGTCAAATTTCCTTGAGATTGGAGCAGATTTTCTTTTAGGGTTACCCTGTATTTGGGTCCATTTATCTTTTCTACGATCTTGCCCAGTTTCCCAGTTGATGAAATCCATCCCAACAATACGATGCCACCACCACCATGCTTCACAGCAGGGACATTGCTCTCAGGATGAAGCATATATTGAGTAAGCTGGACTGAATCTACTGAACCAAATCAATTACTCATTCAGTTTCTCAAAAGTGATTTTCCAGTATGAAGAATAAAGAGTACAGAGACATTTTGAGCATAGCCTGAGGTTTGCTGGTAACACCTTGAAACCCTGTGAAGGACGCTGCTAGGAATCTAATGGTTATACAGCTTATACAGTATAAATCCATATACATGTGTAAAGTAAATATTCAAATGTATTCTTGGTAGCATGTCTATGATATTGACCTCATAAACAAATAAAAAACAAATCTCTAATGTATTCGGTACAAGGGAGTTTGGTATTTTGATCAGGTTTGGTGATTTGCCATCAGCACTGTGTGAAGTTCACTCCACTGCACTACATCGCTTCAGGAGGATTTGGTGTTAAGCTCTCTCATTTTTTGAGTGTAGGGTGTTAATGAGCCAATCTAGGATGAAACGGATCTCTGAAACCCCTCTAGCATTTTGCTACAAAGCATTAACCACATGTTACAAGCTGTGTCCAAAAAAAAGTCCAAAAGTAATCATTCGTGACATACAGTAACACTAATTCAATCTTGGCAAATGATCTCAAACCAGATCCCATGTTTAACAGGGCAATCAAATATATTTCAGTTTCACATTCATTTTTAAATCCAAAAACACAGTCATACTGATTAACATTAGCACTGGAATTTGCATCCACTAGCCTTTAGCTATAAGCACATTATTCAGATGGAAATGTGGCACGCACATGAATGTATATATTTTTTTTAAAGGCCACGAAATTCTACCACAAAGATTTTTCAGGAAAACAACGCCGATATGGGTATACACACAATGTGTAAGAAGTGCCTGGAGTAAACACACACTAATCTTTTGTTTGTCAGCATTTTATGCATATTTCACGCTTGCCCTGGTCTGCATATGGTGATCGCCTCAGAGCTATTCACAGGCATTCTCTTTCTCCTATTCTTTTCTCGTTCTGTTTTGAGAGGAGAAGTAAATGTTTGCAGAACAGAAACATCAATCCAACTAAACCTGTTTATTTTACCTTACAATGATTCCACATTTCTAAAAATGCAAATGCTGATTCCTTCACTTGTTTCACTCCATGTTCCTCTGTTAAGTATAGGTACGTGACTCAGTTCCTCAGAGAAAGGCAAACGTGTACAGCTATAGAAAGAATTGAACATTTCACTATTCTCTGAACTAGTTGAATAACCCGAGGTGCTATTTTAGAAATTCATAAACGCACATATATTTTTAATGAAATAAGAATCTGCACAGAAGTAGCAGTGGGCAGTATACTGATAATAATGATACATTAGTAGAAATTGACTTGTCAGAGCTGCCGTTAACGGACATCAGCAATAATCAACACCTTCTGACCAATCAGATTTGAGAATTCGGTTGCACTATTGTATAATATATGCTATTTTTTATGGTATGACCTATTCTTCCTTGTCCTTGTTCACCTTTTCGCTAATAAAGACATTCTCTATGTGATGCATACAGAACATTTATAATAAAGTCTGCAGAAGAGCAAATCCTGAGTCAGTGTCTTCCTCAGAGCATCATTATTCACCTGGGGCATTGCAGGTCCACTTCCTGTGCAGCTAAAGCACAGCAACAGCCAGGGAACTAGTGAACTTCAAGACTCAAGTTGAAGGTTGTTTGCAGAATCGGGTGAAAAAGTCCTTACTTACACACTTTATCAGAACATGACCCGACCTGACTGGCTCAGCTAGACTCAAACAGCTCAGAACTGCAAAGGGCAGAAAGATAGACGGCTAATGGAAGCGGATTGAACATGTGAGGAGGGTTTGAAGATAGAGTGAGAGAGAGAGAGAGAGCGAGGGAGAGAGAGAGAGAGAGAGAGGTGAAAATCATGCTGACACAGTGGATGACACATCCACCAAATGTCACTGTCAGTCAAACAGTAAGGGGGGCCAAGAGAAAGTGGAACAAAATGCTGAGTGAAATGAATAGAAAAGCTACAACAAACATCAAGAAGAAAAATAAAGTAGTTTTTTGGGCTCATTAAACTGACTCACATTGCCACACGCACGGATGCAACTGCAAAAATAACCAGAGTAGCCAAGAATAAAAGAAAATGTTAAATAAATTTGCAGAAGCATGCTTTTCCATCTCTCAAGGTAATTAAGGGATTCATTCTAAAATCATTTACTTATAGAAAAGAATCACCTACTTCACTGTCTTGTCCTTGAGAGAAAAAAAGAAAAAAAAAATCACTGGATTAAAAGGAATCTCAATTCTATTGCTATTGACAGCTGAACATTATTGCACATCACTCAATGAGCTGTACAGGATTAGCATTGACATCCTGAAGGGTGGCGTATTCATGGCTGGTGTATTCGATTTCTCCTTCACTTGTAGCAATACATACCGTAGAGAGACAGAAATAGATTTCCAAACTGTCTCTGAACTTCTGGGTGTATTACCGCACATATCTAAATGAAAATGTGATAGTTTGGTATGGTCAAAAAAAAAAAAAAAAAAAAGTGATATGGAATTGAATTAAGAGTAAGCTTTTGCCATATTGTCAGGAGATCACGAGTTAGAATCCTGACAAAGCAAACTGGCTATGCTTTCTGTGTGGGTGGGATGCTGTTACTCTCTCCCCTGTCAATCAGAGCAACACAGGCTAATCTTGGACATCTGTGAGCTCATGTACGTATGTGGAAGTGGGCGAATAGCACTTTCCTCAGAGTGTGTTAAGCTGCCTTGTGATGCAGCATGAGAAGAAGATTGAAAAGCTGGCTCCACGTGACTCAGAGGAAGCACGTGTTAGCTGTCACTCTCCCTGGATGGTAGCTGTCATATGATTGGATAGAGCTGGTTGGTGGGTAGGAACTGGCAGATGACCAAAGTAGAGAGAATCTGGAGGGGGGCTGTAGACGGGTGATCATGTATGATTTGTTCTATGTTTTTGTTTACAGTAACACGAAAAGCAGTTGTAATTCTTTTAATTTCTTTGCTTGTTTTTATCATTTCAGATTCATTTCGTGGCTAAAATTGCTGATCTTAAAGTTACTGGATGTTTTTTCAGCAATTACTGAGTATCTATTAATAAAAATAACTACAAAACTACCTACAAAATACAACAGAACTACAGCTTTTTACATTAGCATTTGATTGAGCTTTATTATCAAGAAAGTAATGCTAAAGGAGGACACCAGATCAACCAAAACAAATCATCAGAATTTTTTAGATGCTGCAATTTAAGAATGTTTTGATCACCAAGGGCAGTTGTTAAAAGCATTGTGATTTAAGCTGATGTTAGTATTTCTTTTGCCATTTGTGGGTGGCTGGCTGCGTTGGTAATGTTAGCTAAATAGCTACATGACTCATTTTCAACAGTCAAAATTTGTCAGGTCAACTCTATTCATGCTGAAATGTATAAACCCAATTCTGAAAAAGTTGGGGCAGTATGGAAAATGCAAAACAACAACAACAACAACAACAACAACAACAACAACAAAAAGAATCATTTGAAAATTAAATTCACCCTGTACTATATTGAAAACACATTATTAAGACATTATTTGATGTTTTACTTTGTGAATTTAATTTATTTTTGAAAATATACATTCATTTCAAATCTGATGACTGCAACACACTCCAAAAAATTTGGGACAGTCGAATGTTTAGCACTGTGTATCATCACCTTTTCTTTTAATAACACTTATTAAGCGTTTGGGCGCTGAGTGAAGACATCAGTTGGTTAAGATAAATGCATAATAGATAATTCATCTATTATGCATTTCCTCAGCTGCGCGACTGTAAGAGGCCTAAATTGCCTTATTTTGCACTTCATAAACTACACATTCTCAATCAGAGACAGGTCAGGACTGCAGCAGGCCATGGATGGCAACATATGTTGCTCTTAAATGTGTACATAACTTTCTGTATTAATGATGCCCTCACAGATGTGCAAGTTACCCATGCCATGTGCACTGACACGCCTACATACCATAACAGATGCTGGCTTTTGGACCTGACGCTGATAACAGCTTGGACGGTCCATTTCCTCTTTGAACACGACGTTTCCTCTTAGAACACGACGGCTGTTTTGTCCAAAAACTATTTGAAATGTTGACTTGATTCCACTGTGCTACTGTCCATCTCAGATGAGACCGAGCCCAGAGAAGTGGGCGGAGCTTCTGGACAGTGTTGATGTATGGCTTCTGCTTTGCATAGTAAAGCCTTAACTTGCATCTGTGGATGCAGCGGCGAATGGTGTTGACTAACAAAGGTTTACCAAAGTATTCCCGAGCCCATGTCCGGATCACCATTACAGACTCCTGACGGTTTTAAGACAGTGATATCTGAGGGATCGGAGATCATACGCATTTTACGCACAGAGATTTGACCGGATTCCTTGAATCTTTTAATTATATTGTGCACTGTAGAAGGTGAAATGTCCAGAATCCTACCAGTTTGTCTTTGGGTAATGTTGTTCTCAAAGTGTTGGATTATTCTCTGATGCATCTGTTGGCGTATTGCCGAGCCTCGACCTATCCTCGCTCTTGAAGGACTAGGCCTTTTTTGGAGGCTCCTTATATACTATGATTAGACGATTGCATCACCTGTTTCACATCACCTTCTTATTTCAACTTCTCACATCGCTATTAATCCTACATTGCCCCTGTGCCAACTTTTTTGTAACGTGTTGCATGCATCAATTTCAAAACAAACATTTACCTTCAAAAAACTATGCAGTTGATTAGGTATAACATCAAATAACTTGTCTTTACATGTTTTTTTGTTTAAATACATTTACAAATCACTCCTCTTTGTTTTTATTAGCATTTTTAATACTGTCCCAACTTTTTTGTAATTGGGGTTGTACTGCAGTGGGTGGTTTTTTTTCATACTTGGATTCATAAAAGTTTTATTTCTAGTCTTGGTGTGGTGAAAGAAGAAGAAATAAATTTTAAAAATTGTGTGTGTGTGTGTGTTGAATGCAGAAGTATGTTGATGCTGCTGTTGTTAAACTCATCGCAGAAAGGTCTAATAGCTCACGACTGCTATAATAATAATAATAATAATAATAATAATAATAATAATAATAATAATAATAATAATAATTTCTCCTTCTTTTTCTTCTTCTTATTATTATCCTAATTTATGCATATGCATATAGTAAAAACACTCCTGATGTGCTGCAGGAAAAGTAGAAATCCATTGAGAATCTTTTTTTCCCCTGAAGAGCCTGAGGAAGCAGAGGTCATGTCATGTATCAAGAATTCCTCCAGGAATCAAACAGATATACAATGCATGAACATATGCAAATGAGTGTCACGAGTATCCGACTGACTGACAGCAACAAATTCCAAAACTAATTAAAGTGGTGAAGAATTAGGAGAGAGGAGAGGAAATTTGGGCCGTGGGGTATTAAACTATTTACGATGTTATTACGGCTTAGCACGACTCATTATCTGTGCGTATGCAATTTAAATCTGACGAAAGAAATGAGATGATCATTTGGAGCTTCGATGTTTTCTGAAATAGAAGCCTGACTTTAATCTTCAGTCAACTACTTATAGGATGCGCAATTCACATATTGGTTAATGCACACTTTTGTGTGTAATGAATTAAAGGATATTTAAATACATACATACAATTCAAATGTAAATACATAAGTAAATAAATAATATAATGCTTTGGAGGGAAATCTATATCTAATGTAACAATATATAGCCCATCCGCCTTAAGGTTCTGCGTATTGATGCTTTTCTGCTCACCACAGTTGTAAAGAGTGGCTATTTGAGCTTTTGTAGCCTTCTTGTCAGTTTCGAAGCAATCTGTTTTTTCTCCTCTGACCTGTCTGATCAACAAGGCAGACCTGCCACTGACTGTTTCTCTGTTTGTTTTCCTCATCCTTCTGTGTAAATTCTAGCAATTGCTGTGAGTGGAAATCCCAGGAGATCAGCAGTTTCTGAAATACTCAAACCAGCCTGTCTGGCATGGTCAAACTTTATGTTTTTTCCTCAGTGTTTGTTCAGAACATGAAGCTCTTGACCTGTATTTGCATGAGTTTATGGTGTTCCTATTGTGACCCCATCCACTTATATATACTCAGCAAAAAAAGAAATGTCCCTTTTTCAGGAGACTGTATTTTAAAGATAATTTTTGTAAAATCCAAATAAGCTTAACAGATCATTATTGGAAAGGGTTTAAACAATGTTATTCATTCTTACTCATTGAATCATAAGCAATTATTGCATATGCAGCTGTGGAACAGTCGTTAAGACACTAACAGTATACAGGCGGTAGGCAATTAAGGTCACAGTTACAATAACTTAGGATACTAAAGAGATCTTTCTACTGACTCTGAAAAACACTAGAATAAAGATGCCT
>JANDJT010000012.1:4638497-4646783 GCA_024331685.1 Stegophilus panzeri | reverse complement strand
ATAGACCATCAATTTACTAACCCAGCTGATATTAATTTGCACAGATAGGAGGTATAATTACTTTCTAACTACTTATGCTTAGAGAGTTCTTTCAGCTGGAGAACTGATTTTTCTTAGTGTGTTCAATACTTTTTTTTTTTTTCCTGTGTCATTTCACTTTATTACACATAACTTTATTTATGGACTTTAATTTTGTGAATTCTTTATATTTGTGGATTTCTTGGGTTAATACTGATGACTGGTGAAGATTTTATGTGTATAACCTCATTGAAAATATATTTACTGAAAAAAATACTTATTTCCCCTATAAGTATATAGTATATAGATTTCAGCACTGTATATAGTGCTAAAATCCTCTCAGAAATGGTCAGTTTCACTCATATTAGCTGGTTTCTTCACACTTGAAGACTTTGATGACAGACTCACTTGCCATCTATAGCATTCTAGGCATGCCCAGTCTTTAAAAAAATCTTTTCAATTCACATATATGGATTAGATTATGTACCCAATGACATGTCTTATGTGGTCTTCAAAATACACTCAATTTACAATATCTATAAAAGCTACAACACTGTAATGGATACATAAATAGTCTATACCAATACATCTACATGTTTTGGGAAGTGAGAGGAAACTGGACAACCCAGAGGAAACCTACAATGATATTGGAAGAACATGTGGAACTCCACACTGACAGTAACCTGAGCTCAGGATTGAACCTAGGACACTGGAGCTGTGAAACAACAACACTACCTGCTGCAGCCTTTTTATATATGAATATGACTGTAATAGTTATCATACATTTTAAATAATTTATATTAATTCCTTGCTACAGTTCTAGTACCTGAAGCAAATCAACACAATGCAGAGGGAAAAAAAAAACAAAAAACATTTACCGATTTGTTTGTTTGCTGGTTGCTGTTCTTTTCTTTGCTGTGAGTTTTGGAGAAAAAAAAAAGGTTATAAACAAAAACTACGGAAAGAAAAAAAAAAAGACTGTGAAAATATTTTATTTTCCTGGAAGGTGTATTGCTCTACTAAACTACACAATGCAGCACATTATGCTCTCAGACTGAAGAGGTATAAACTCATTCATATTTATGTATTCCTTATTTTGTGCTTTTACATAGCATTCATAGAGCGAGAGATGATTCTCTCTCTCTCTCTCTCTCATTCACTTTATCTCTCATTCTCTCTCACACTCTCTGAGATTGCATCTATTAATCTAAATCAATAAATTAATTGATTTAACCTCAAAGCTCTGTTCTGTCCATCTCACTTTCATAGACAGCTCTAATTTCAGCTGCTGCATCACCACAGGCTTGGAAAGAAAATCAATTCTTATTTATTTTCTCCCCTCTCTCATTTTTTTTTTATTTATTTACGGCTCGTTCGCAGCATGGCTGTATATTGAAACGCTGTTCTGTTCGCTAATTAGTAGCAGATGTCAATTGATTTCATAGAAGAATGGCTGTTTTAAAATGTATTATGACGCACCTGAGGTTTTTTTCTTCTTTTTTTTTAATCATCATTACCGCCGTTTTTGTGATGTAAATTAAAACAGAGGAATAAAATGCACTGTTTGTTTAGGGAGAGGATGAAAGGATGAAAGAATGAAGAGTGTTTGATTTTCACACTGAAACAGCCAGACTCAATAATTCAAAGCAAACGGCTCATCTTTGGACAAACAAAAGAACAAACAAAATTACCGAATCCACCAGCCATATTTTCCACAAATAGGACATTTCCAAGCCTTTGTGTTGATCTTCCATTGTAATGAATGTGACACAATTTACACACTACCATTCTCTCTCTCAACACCTTCTCGCTATTGTTTTTCCTTTTGCCATTGCCAAACTAGTACATCTCAGTCACACAGTATTTTGTTTTACCATTTATAAAAAGCTTATCCCATTCAGAAGAACATACTTGAGTTCGCACCCGGGACCAATTCTTGACTCGTTTGCTAGAAGGTCTCATAATTACACTTTTGCTTTAATATAGAAGAAATCCTTCTCAATCGTGGATCAACTGCGTGATTCTGTATGTTACTGTTTTATAAATTGGTAGAAACAAAGTTTACAGACCTGGCAACCTTTACACATTTTGCATAGGAGTGCCAAAATTTAAAATCAGAGCTACAGTAATACTGCTATGAGATAATGTTCACAAATGCACCTCAAAATGACATCGCTGTCATGAACAAAAACGATAGACGGAGAATCGAAATGATTGACAGCTGTGCAGGTGTTTTCAACTGTCTGATGTTATTGGAAGCCTCTCCCACTTTCCCCTCATTCCCCTCATCAGTATTCTCCTGTCTCCTTTTTTCTGCTTGAAAATGAAAGCTCGCTTTCTGTAAAACGTACAGTAACTGGAGAATATTTTGAGTTCATTAATGTGAAATTAAATCGAGCAATGTATGTTTGAATAAGCTGCCATTCATCTGATTATTTACAATGTAGACACTATATGCACATTTTCTTAATAATTGCTCTGTAACAGCTTTTTCCTAGAATAGGAAGACAGAAAGTAATCTTTTCTATTGTAAACTAAATATCTATATCGTAAATGTTCTGTGGTTTCACCTTCCATTATTCCCCTTCAAGGTTGGCAGAGATTCATCCTTTTGCTGTTTTTTTTTTTTTTTTTTTTGGTACCAACAATGATTAACAGCACTTTTTGGATGCACAGCATTTCATCATACAGGAATATCTCCAAACTAGGAGCCATTCTCATATAAGAACATTTTTATTCATGCAGGTCGGTGCGAGTGCAAGCCCTCGCAGGACTCATCCGTCTTTTGGATGAGACGTTAAACCGAGGTCCTGACTCTCTGTGGTCCTTAAAAATCTCAGGACACTTATTGTAAAAGAATAGGGGTGTAACCTACCCTGTTCTAGTGAAATTCCCCCATTGGCCCTTAATAATCCCCATCCCTGAATTCACTACATCACTCTCTCCTCTCCTCTACACTAATAGCGGGTGTGTGGTGGGCGTTCTAGTGCACTCTGACTGCCGTCGCTTCTTCCAGGTGGATGCTACACTAGTGGTGATTGAGGAGATCCCCCTCATACTATGTAAAGCACTTTGAGTGCCTAGAAAAGCATTATATAAATGTTACTGTAACTAACTAACTAACAAATGTTCTATACATCAGTAAGAATGGAATCTCTACCTCTGACCATAAAAACCCTTCCTCCACAATCACAAAACTTGAAACAGGAAGTAACCTGACAAATTGAACCAATCACATGTGAGGATAGGCTTCACATCTGATGCAGCTGAAGTGAACCTGTTTTCAAGAGGACTGGGGATCAATTCTCTGGACTGTTCCCATGCTCGAAAACAGCTTTCACATAACGCTAAATTTACTGAACTCTAGGATGGCCCAGGTCTGGGGGAAAAAAAGCAAGTGTGAAAACAATTTAAGTTTCAGACAGACGTTATCCAGACTAAAGTCATCCTGTCAGAGCAGAGCTGATCAAATTTCATTTCATGCTTCACTCTTCTTTATAAGATGCACTGAAGAGCAGGGGTGTGCGATCAAACTATGTGTATGAAAAATCATAAAAAAAGAACATTTTTCTCCTATAACTGTTGGTGGTTGCTTAATGAAAGACGATAGGAAGAAGAAATGTTCTTAAACCATTGACCAATGTGATTTAGAAATTCCAGAGAACCAAAGCCTCACCCAAACATGCCATATACAATATAATATGTTATCGTTTCTATAGTAACGGCTCATTCACAGTGGCTTGTTTGGTGGACGAGCTACATAATTTAAGCTTAATAAAAACAGACTCAAGATGTTGTATAAGAAAAATAAACATATACTTATTGATACAGTAAAGTTTACTGTATAAATACATTTATTTAACATTTATGGAAGGCGGTTTTTACTCTTTAAGGTAATATGACAAGCTGTATTTTATTGTCTTATTAACTTGAAGAGAGAGAAAAAAGAGATGCTGGTGAAGGAATTGTCTATGTTATACATACACATTACATGTTACACATTTAACACAAACGACAGGGTTATATTAATGTGCTCCAACACCTTATCGTTTCTATAGTAACAGCTAATTCGCAGGGACTTTTATGAAGCATGCTCCACATAATCTAAGACTAATAATGAACACAGCCAATGGATTTTACTGTACCAAGACAGCTAAATGAACCTCTGTCTGCTCTCTGATTTCTGAATTAGACTCATGGGCATTGATTTGTCTATTAGTTTAATTTTCAGTCTCTCTTCGTAAGTGGGAGCAACAAAAACATTTTCTAAAATCAGGCCAACATTTGCAGTGTTTGCTATTTCTTACCAAAAAGGGGGCGGTTGTGGATCAGGTGGTAGAGCGGGTTGTTCACTAATCGTAGGGTTGGTGGTTCGATTCCCGACCCACGTGACTCCACATGACGAAGTGTCCTTGGGCAAGACACTGAACCCGATGGCAGGTTAGCACCATGCATAGCAGCTCTGCTTCCATTGGTGTGTGAGTGTGTGTGTGAATGGGTGAATGAGACACAGTGTAAAGCGCTTTGGATAAAAACGCTATATAAGTGCGCCATTTACCATTTAGCCATGCTGCTAACTGAAGAAGGAAGTGACAGCTAGCGAACTGTCATGGATATGCCGGAACAAACTCAGGTCTGCACCCCACTGAATCACTGTCACATGACCACCTGCACCTGATTCACATTGATGTTAACAAGCACCTGTGTGTGTGTATATATATAGTCACAGTTTGCACTGCATTCTTTGTCTTACCTTTGTCTTCTGTTGTCACGTTATGCTCTCCTGTCTCTTATGTATTGTTTCATGTTTGTTTTCTAGTCCTCGTACCTTGCCACATGTTCATAGTTTCTTTTTGTGTTTTGTGTTGATTTTCCTTAAACTTATTCTGCACTTGCATCTGTCTCTACCTATCAGAACATGACACGAACTAGATTTATAAACAACAAATTTCAGAAATGAATGCAAACAATCAAACAGAGGTTTATGCTTACAGTTTATTTACAATATTTGCAAATGACACCACCACTGCAGGCTTTAAGTGAGTCCAACTGCCCCCAATATGTTTAAGTTTAAGATGTCAGTTGTGTTCATTCCCATTTCAGTGATTGGCAGCTGGTTATGAGGTTCTACCCCTCTGAGAGATCCAGAGGCAGGACAAACAAAGAGAGTGTGGTTATACTAAATATGGGCGCAGCTGAGTTTCAGCCGTAGGTATTCATGATCGTGCAATATTCAGTATAACCCTTACAAGTGTGACTGTGCGATATTCAATAAACAAGAAATTAATATCGTGTAAGTGACATTTCGGACACAATATGAGCGAATGTTCTGTTTATTTTTGCTCTGCTAGCGGACATAGATCCCAAAGAAGCCACACTCACTTTACAGCACATCAGCTAGCTGACTAGCTAGCTAACAGTGATTTGCTAATTCCCGTTAAAGGTTCTTCTGGTAAAACTGCCACCTGTTCTTCCTTTCAATCTTCATGTAACAAGCTTTCATAGTTTAAGTCGAACGTTATATTTCTGAAAACTATCATTTGCCTGGTCCGCTGATGATGTCACTAACTCTACTGTAGTAGCAGTTTCAAACTAGGAAGTGGAATTTTACTTCTTGAACAGAGATGAGCAGTGATGCATGCATTGAAACATCCCAGTGTGGTTATAGTGAATATAAGCACTCTTGGAATGCAGCTCGACCAATCAAATTAGTGAACCAGAACTAACTGCTGTGTAATGTACAATAAACGTGTTTTTTTTTTTTTGTTGTTGTTTTTTTTTGTTTTGTGCAAAAACACACTCCATTCACTCCCAGTGAAACCTGTGCATCTAGGTGTGGCTTAAAAATGACATGTTAAAAGCCTATTAATCTTTCATCCCATTGAAACACCATGTACATGAATGTGTAATAAACACTAAGAGGCATCACTGTGTGTATTAGCTTTGAGTCAGAGGCTTCAAACGAGATTTTCACAC
Organism: Stegophilus panzeri; assembly: GCA_024331685.1. Taxonomy (NCBI): domain Eukaryota; kingdom Metazoa; phylum Chordata; class Actinopteri; order Siluriformes; family Trichomycteridae; genus Stegophilus; species Stegophilus panzeri. The sequence continues at coordinate 4,640,789 of JANDJT010000012.1, read as the reverse complement.
AGGCTGCTCTGTCCACTGAAAAGAGTTTGAGTTTAATGAATGAACAGCGTGATACTGCAGTAAGATATTCAATCATTTTATTTGCTAAAATATTGAATTACATTAAGATTGATGAATACTATAGACACTTTGGTAAACAATTCATTGCTGCATTTTTGAAGAAGCCGGGCTTCCTGTGTAATCGCCTGTTCTGTAAATGGAAGTGGCAAATTGATGTGCTGTTATAGCAAAAATAAACAATGTATAACCTTCAATATACTTCTTCTCACTTATACAACCCTAAATACACAGGCAGCCACTTATCTCTCAAAGCTGATTCACCCACATGCGCCTTCTTAATCTTTTTGCATTACAGTGAGTGGGCTGTCAGCTTTTTCAATGCTGTAGAACATCAACACTAACCCTTAAACCATCACACACTAACATACCATTAATGCATTTTGATCTTTGTATCATCGTACATATATACGTTGTCCGCACTGCACGTGCATTCAGAATGCTACCACGTAGCTGGTGAGAAATGTGCGGTTGTATTGACACTAATAAGCAATTTCCTGTGTGGCACTGAGCTATGATATTGAGCAACACAGTAACAAGTGGCAAGGAAATATGAGAAACAGCAGAACATGAGATGAGCAGATGAGCAACATGGTGACACATCGCTATGGAGCTATGTTGCGTGTTGAGGCTCTAAGAGATACACTGACAAGCGACATGACAACATGGCAACTAACGGCATGGAGACATACTACACAGAGCTACAGCAAGCACAGCAATAGGCAACAGCACCAAGCGACATTGTGACAGGGTGACAAGTGCCACTGTAACAAGGTGACCAATGACGGCCAGAGAAGCAACACAGAGCTACAACAATGACACGGTGACAGAATGACCAGGAACAGTTTGACGGGTGACATGGAAAAACAGTTACACGTTGCCAAGGTGACCACTGGTTTCTTGAGTACGTACGTGAGACACAGAGATCTGACTGATGAAACAGGGAAATGCTCACATGGGACTAAAAACACAGCGTCACCTAACCAGAAACAGGCAATGAGATGAGGTTGTATACAACTTATTGACAATGTAGTATTATATAAGTAAAAATCATAAAACCTAGAGCAACCTCAGGGACATGTGTCTACTCTGAATGCAGGGTGAAAATGTTCCTTCTTCAGTTTACAATGATGAAGGTTAGGTATAAGGGTGTGGCTTGATTAAGGGATGTGGTTATCGCTTGTAGCTTTACTTACAACCTCATTTGTATCACACACAATGACCTCACTCTCACTCTCACTCAAGTTCCTACTGATTTTACTCAGGATTGCATCGACTCCCTCTAACCCATGTGGGACTTTGAGTGGATTCAGAGTGGATTTGTAATAAGGGATTTTGTTAGTAGTGTTTAAGGCTTTCGAGCGGCAGCTGCAATTCTGCTTTTACCGCGAATAAGGTGACACAATCTTTGTGTGTTTTGCAGCACTGAGGGAGGAAGAGCAATTCAGGAAGGGAAATTTTTCTCAATACTTCATTTCAATACCTTGATACATTTTATTTTCCCCAATGCGCAACTGAGTCACTGAACACCTCTACCGATCTCCCAAATTGCAAAGAGATAACACGTCCATCCAGCAACTTTTGTGGTATTTGAATTGTCAATCAATGAAGCAATCAATAAATGAGAAAAAAAAAGACAAAATGTTGCATAATACAGTATTTATTACTTTTGGAAGTGGAGTGGGTGGAGTCTTATGGGTTATGTGTTTTTGGGTAAGCTGGATTTGGTAGGTCAGATTGGGAGGAGCTATGTGTTTTGGAATGACATCATTGATTAAATAAGTCATGTGTTTACTGGATGAGTGGAGTTGTGTTTTTTGGAGTGGTGTGATATTACTGGAATAAGTCATGTGTTTACCGTAGGGTCATACTGAATGGGCGGAGTTGGATTTGGAGTGGCATCATTTTGGTGGAATAAGTCATGTTTTAGTGTGAGGTCAAACTGGGTGGATGGATCCACCTTTGGTGGGTGGAGTTGTGTGGTTTTGGGGTGGTGTCATTATGGCATTAAGTCAAACTAGATTGGTGGATGCTGTGGGTGAGTGGAGTCAGGTACATTAAATGAGGTGTTTTTGGACTGGTGTCATACTGGTGGAGTAAGTCGTATATTTTACGGTGGGGTTAGAAAGAGTGGGTGGAGTCATATTTGATGGTTGGAGATGTGTGTTTTTGGCATGGAGTCATATTGAATCAGTGGAGGTTGTGTGTTTTTGGGGTGACATTATATTGGTGGAA
>JANDJT010000012.1:4628497-4635997 GCA_024331685.1 Stegophilus panzeri | reverse complement strand
ATAAATAAATGCTTTGATACTTACATCCAATATCATGTCATTCTATGTGTCACTGTCACACTAATGGACAGATGGCACGAAATGCCAGCAATCTAGATGGTAATTAATCACAGCAATCAAAGCAAAACAGACTGAAAACTGTTCTTGTGAAAATATCAAGAGGAGGAGCTACAACATTTTCCTCTAATACAAATAACCTGATAAATCTTATGGCGATATCTTACGCTGTTTAAACTGTATCTTTAATAGAGACCGGAAGAGCGGCCAACCTGCAGAGAAACTCTCAAATATGGGAGCACTTCACTTCTGCAAGCACTGAGCACTGAGCTGTACATACCCCTTTGACAATGTCTACATGTTGCTCACAACGAGTCTCTATTCAATATGCTGTTTAAATGCCATAATATTTAGTTTTATTCCTAGCAGCTAATATAAACAGAGCTAAATAAAATGTTCTGTGATGCTGTTTTGGTACCAGTATTGGTATCAGTATTGATGAGTACAAAAACATGTATTCATACTTGTAGCTGAAAAATGGTTTTGATGTGTTCCTAATAAAAATAATTTGGTCGTATAAAGTTAATGACTGAGGTACGGACGATATAAATGGTAGCCTAAGATGTGTTCCCTACAACCTAGTGAACATTGTGAAGGATCAAGCATTTAGACTGTCTCACATTCCTTATATGGTCACTGTTTCCTGGTCTTGTTAACCTGTTGTCAAGGCCTGTTCCTTGTTACGTCTCAATAGTCTGTGTTTTAAACCCTATTGGTTTCCTGTATAAGCGTTACACAGGATTTCCATCTCTCTTCTGTCGCTGGTGTTTGTTTTTCTCTGGTTTTGATCCTGTCCTGTCTGTCTATTTCACTGATAATGTATGTAAATAAACAGTCTCCGCAAATGCATGCTGAATCTCAGGTCCCAGCCAATTATTTGGTTCACTATTTATTTACTGAGATTGAACACGTCTTTCTGGCCAAATCTCAGGTCGTACTAAACAGATAATCCATAATCAAAAGCCAGACAGACAGATCAGGTTTAACACTCGATGGGAAAATAGGGGAGAGCAAGGATTAGGTGCAACCAATCAACAAAAAGGATAAGGATGAATTTGGACAGAAAAAAGATAACCATATAAGGAAATAGAAGAGCCAAAAGGATAGACCAGTCTAAAGGATCAACAGGGATGAAATCAGGGTGGATGTGACGCATGCAACAAAAAATGATTTTCATAAACCGATATGAAATGGGGAAATGGAAATGTGAGCACACACATCCATCAGTGACCATTACCTATTCATTTTCAAACCCAATGAAATTCAGACTGTTTGTAAACCTGGAGTAGAAAGAGCACAAAGACACACTCGACTGAGCTCAGAAAGATCCACAACCTCTCAGGTAATGCTGTCTGTGTGTGTGTGTGTGTGTGTGTGTGTGTGTGTGTGTGTGTGTGTTCAAGGAGGAGAATTGGTTTTGTAGCTGCAGGGAAGGAGGCCTTCGACACGATAAACAGAGATAGATGGACTCATCAACACCTCCGGTGAGAACACATTACTCTGCACCCACCTTCCATACATTCACACTCCTGTCCTCTCAGCATACACACCCCTGTCTCCTCTGCCTATACCATCCCAACATTTCTTTATCTACATGCCAACTATTATCTACTACTATCTCACAGCAGAGGATTTTTTTTTATTTTTATTCCGTGCTATTCAGGTGTGTGTGAGTGTGTTTTTCTGGTTCCATTCAGATCTAATTGTTTCACAAATTCAACATTTACATTAAAAAAAAAACAAAAAAAAAACATGTGTTAGAATATCTTTGAACATTTTTAGATGAAGTATGGTAATGTAGGATGAAGATAAACAGAACAAGGTCATGAGCAGTAGCAGTATAGCAGAGAAAGTTGTTTTTTATTGTGCTTTTTGCAATATACTATATACTGTTCAAAGATGCTTTAAAAGCATTAATGAGCAAGCTGCACTGCTGAGAAGAGAAAAAAAAAAACTCCCTAAGGAAGAAGCCTTGGGAGGAACCAGTAATCAACAGGGAAGGCCATCCTCTTCTTGATAGAAATGGGAAGCCTTGGTGTGGCCTTCATAATGAGTACTGCACCACTCACTGTGACTGCTGCACTCACAAATGCAAGAACATAAATCAAAAGCAGGGATAAGAAGAATCACAAATGGCTAGAAGGCCACTGAATGCCCTAACAGCTCCCAGGTGACCACAGGTCGATACACAAGTAGTTGAATAGAACACTTGGAAAACGAAAGTACTTAACTAATCAAACTTTCACATTTGAATTTTTCCCATGATGAAACTCTGTGTCTTGCATGCAGTGAAGGGCCAGCCACCTAGTACATATATATTCCACAAACCTGCACCTCAACTACCACACTAAAACATTTGCATCTCTCAGGTTCCCCTCTTACAACTATTATATGAGGATGCTTGTTCACACTAAGTTTCCAATGGACCTAATACATGTCTGCCATCACTACACCACCTGCCATAGGATATCTCCCCAGAAACTGCCACTAGTTATGTTTGCACTTGGTTTTGTTGTGGCTGCAGGTATGGTTTGCCCTGGGGCATGAAATCTTGGTAACCCTCACAGCTAAAATTTCAGCTAGAAAACTTCCATGATACCACAAATTCAAGCGCCAAGATTCTGGAGCTCATGTAAGGATTATACTCCTTCACAGAGCAACTGAGGCATTGGAGATATTGAGACATAATGATACTATCTTGCCTGTTCTTTCCACTTGAGCAAACAGCCCAGTGATACCAACATCTTGGGAACAAGTAAAGCTGTTCAGCTTCATTTCAATTCAATAAAGTTTTGTATACAGTATTTGTATAGAAATGATTATGGAATTACACAATTATGGGTGAGTCTTGGGCATAAAAATATTTTAAAGTGCAATCTTTAGGGTATCCACGTGGGCAATCGTCAGTGGAGTAGAGCGTCAGGACCAAAAAATCCCTACTTGGTAGCGACTGCACATGGTCTCCTCAAGCCAAAAGAGAAAGAATGTAGAAGGCTTCAGGAACTTCCTGAGAAGCAACACAAAGAATCATGCATTTGTTGGGATTAGTTAGTTATAGTTAAAGTTAGCTTTATATACCGCCCACCACACACTGGCTATTAGTGGAGAAAAAAGATTGATGTAGCCAATTCAGAGATGGGGATTATGAGGGGGCCATGATTGAGAAGGGCCAATGTGGAATTTCGCTAGGACACCAGGGTATACCCTTATCCCTACTCTTTTATAATGGCAAGATATCACAGATTTGTGCCTCATGTTTCTACCTTAGATTTTCCTGCCTAAGATATGCACCGATTCGCCAGTCAGAAAGTAAAATGGAGTGGAGAAGTCTTTCTACTGGTTAAAGGTGGCAGTTATGCAAATCCAGTGCTGGTAAAGTGGACTTCAACCAGCCATTTATTTTTCAGACTGGTGCAGCCAGGCCTCTGTCTAGGTACAGATTCTTAGATAGTGACCAATGCTGCACCAAGTCAGTAGGTGCAAAGGAGGGGCATTAACCAAAGACTGGTTGAGTCAGGTCTCTGTCATGTGGACCACACAAGGTACAGCACCAGGTACATATTCTTAGATAGTGATTATTGAAGCACCAAGGTGAGCAGGTGCAAAGGAGACAAATTAACCACAGGCCAGAGTGGTGCAGCCAAGTCTCTATTATGGGTACCACATGAGCTTCAGCACATTGTATAGATTGTTGGATAGTAATCACTACAGGGCCCAGGTCAGCAGGTGCAAATGGGCCAAATTAACCACGGGCCAGACTGGTGTAGCCAGGTCTCCATCATGGGTACCATTCTATGTACAGCACAAGGTATAGATTCTCGGATAGTGACCTCTGCTGCACCAAGGTCATCAGGCACAAAGGAATCACATTAATCAAAGACTGAACTAATCAGTGTCAGGCACAGCTGGAGACCACTGATTGCCCCATTGGGAACACAGAAGCATAAAAATGCCTGTAGTTGAGAAGAGAAATGAGTACTTAGCTAGCCCAACCCTCAATTTGATTTTTTATAAATTTCCCCGACCAAGTATCTGGCACACCCATTGAGCTGCATTATACCTGATGTATTGTTGCCTTCAAATTCAACTTGAAAATCTGTGCATTCGACAAGTGCAAACAGCAAGTGCATTGTGCATCATCTCACCAAGTGTTCAAAGTCATGGAAAAACTGTTGCTAGGCAACCAGTATATAGTGATGGCCACTATAAACAATCTAATGATTGTGATGAATGATTTAGCTTAGTAAAGTCTTTTATGCAAAAAATGTAAGGGCAGAATCAGGTGGGGAATTGTTGGGACCGTTAACTTGTTTGATAGATTTATAGAGGAAAGTAAGAAGAATCTAAAATTATGTTTGATTAAATTTACACTGTGATTAAACCTAGCATCAACAGCTCCAAGACAATTACAAATATCATAATTCTCTCACAATCTAAGAACTAAAAAGTTTGACTTTCCAAGTGTTGAATACCATGAGTGGGCTGTTCATATCGAAACTTCTAGTAAACATGGTGAACAAATGACCCTGTTTGAATATACCATATGTCCTGTTAGGAGTGTTGTACACTGAGTCATAGAGAGACAGAGAGAGAGTGAGGGAGAGAGAGAGTAAGCAAGAGAGATAGATAGATTGCCAGAGCGAGAGAGACAGATAGACAGACAGATGGCTGTATGCCTGCTTCATGGCCATGAGAAGGTGAGTGGTGTGTGCCAAAGGAGAGTCCTCACTGAGTTTTCATTTCTCCTGACTCGGCATGTTTGTACTCTCAGGGGAAAAGGACTTAACATCCATATGAGATTAGACACACTCCACAGGATGGACAGAGAGAGAGAGAGAGAGAGAGAGAGATGTAGACAGATACAATGAGAGACAGACAGAGTGAGACTGTCAAAGAGAGAAAGCAGAAAGTGATGGAGTGATATTAGGAGAAAGAATGACTATAGTGCACACGCTTTCCATTTCCAATATTTACTCCACAGTGGCAGGGACAATGTGTCCTCCTGTATCACTTCACATCTATAGCAATGCAGCAACCCTGATACCTGAGAGTCCCTGTCTCTCTCCCTCTATCTGTATCAGCCCAATATCCTTTATTCTGACAACTCTTTATCAATAGTCCACCAAACCCCTATGTCTGTTGGTCCACCGGCCCAATGATCTGTCTGTCTGTGTACCTGTCCACCAAAACTCTTACCATTTGCCTATCCAAACATCTGCTCACCTGTCAGTGCCCACCCAGAAACCAACTTGTCTGTCAGAAGCCAAACAAACACACAGACAGGCAGACCGGAAACCAACCTGTCTGTCTGGCTTCCAACCTGCATGTCTGCCTGTCTGTGTGTTTGTCTGTGTGCCAGCCCATTTCCCCACCTGTCTGTCTGGCTGTCCATCTGATTTCTGACCTGCTCTCCTGTTTGTTTGTCTGTCTGTCCATATGTTTACTCACTCATCCTCACACATACCTGTCTGCCCACCCAACCATGCCCATCTGTCTGTCTGTCTGCCTGTTCATTTGCCTGCCCACCTGTCTGTCTGTGCATCTAACTTCTGGCTTACTCTTCTGTTTGTTTGCATGCCTATTTGTCTGTCTGTCCATCTGTTCACCAACTCATCCTCATAATCACCCGTCTGCCCCTCTAACTATCTGTATTTCTTTCTGTCTATCAGTGTGGTTGCTTGTCTGCCTGCACACTCATCACCGGTCTGTCTGTCCATCTGTCCAGGTGGGCACCACATGCCCACCCTGCTGTCTGTCTATCTGTCAATCTGTGTGCACCTATCTACTAACTTGCTGTCTCTCTCTTCATTAATCTGTCCACCTACTGTACTTTCCAGCTTGTCTGTCCATCCATAGACCCCCCCAGATGTCTGTCTGTCTGCCCACCTGTCTGTCTGCCCACCTGTTAGCCTGTCTGTCCACCTATGTGTGTGTGTGCATGTGTGTCTCTCATTCTCCTTCTTTCATTTAATGTAAGTCTTTTATGTTGCCGTTTTCTCCTTTGATTCTTCTCTCTTTGTTCTTTCTTAGGTAATCAAAGGCTCACCGAGACATTTCCTTATTCATGGTCAGGCCCACACACACACACTCTCACATGCTCTCACAGACATACACATTCACACACACACACACACACCCTGATCGTTGTCCTCATTATCCGCTGGGAAGGAAGTGGGGTGTGACTTAGGCAGCAGCCTTATCGAGGACGACCACCTTTAATCCCTCGTTCACCTCCCCTCACCGTTATCAGGACAGTTTGTTCTTGTGTGTGTGTCTGTGTGTGTGCATGTGCACACACGCACTGAGGCACTACCGCAAAAGAATAGCTTTAGTGATGGAGACAAGCCTATTACAGAAACGAGAGGAAAGGACACACTGACATTCAGGAGATGAGGAGCAAGGTGTGTGTATGTGGTTTGTGTAACTGCTGTGTGTGTGGTTACACTGATACTGCTCAAGTGAAATGAATGGTGGTGGCAGAGACAGACAGGTAGAGCCAGGAGAAGACAGAGACTCTATCTATCTATCTATCTATCTATCTATCTATCTATCTATCTATCTACTACATCATCTGTAAAAGGTGATACTGCAACATCCAGACATATTGGTCTCTAGAGAAATATAACAAGACTCACACGTGCACACATTCACGAAAACATACAGTGCAATTGTATGTTTTTCAAAATGCCTCCAGTTGTGTCATGATACATGCAATGCACCAATGTTAGGCAACATACAGACACACACACACACACACACAAACACACAGTACAGGGGTCATGGCAGATTTCTGAAACACTGATTACTCTCCTCTGTGTGACACACACTGAGATCAACAGAACCTGTTTAATCTTATTCCTGTCTATGCTCTAATCAATTTCTTGTCTATTCTATTAGTTGTTTCACTGGAGTTACAAAGATTCTCTCAGCATGAGAAGAGACTTCAGGTGTGAAAAATAGTGAGGATAAAGGACTCATCTCCACCTCTCACATCCACACACACACTACAAACAGTGGAACTAAAGTGGTTCAGTCTTTCATATGCGAGTTAGAAATTTAGTTGCAATGCACCATGCTAAGACATGTCTGACAAATGTTTCAACATGATACTAACACACACTCAATATCTACTTGGAAATTTAGACATTCATGAAATTATCCAATCAGCCAATCACGTGGGACAGGTTCACCAAAACTGGGCAGTTGACAAGTGGAAAAGGTCAGAACACACACTTCCAATCTTTAACGATCCAGTTTCGTTGAGGCTGTACACAGTACGTTTACATGGACAACAATAATCCAATATTAACCCAATTAAGACGATACTCTGATTAAGAAACTCACATGTAAACAGCAATTTTTTATTACCTTAATCCGATTAAAGTCATACTCGAAGTAAACAGAAATGGAATTAAGACGTGTGGAGTATTCCTGTTTTAGTCG
>JANDJT010000012.1:4586439-4598593 GCA_024331685.1 Stegophilus panzeri | reverse complement strand
ATATAACATTTGATTTTAACTTTTAACTTTACTTTTCCATAAACGCTGAATAACTGTACCCACAGCTGCTTGTTTACTCTATAATTCCTCAGTTGCCTAAGGGAAGAGAATTCCAGACAGACCTTGTTGATGAAAGTCAACATTCATGTGCCATTAATGCAAGCTAAACTAATTCCTGGCTCTAATGGGCTCTTTGTGACTTTAGCATTTGTGATTTCTGAAGGTCTATTTGTGAGATATAATCTGGCAAAGTTCTGTTTTAGTGTCTGATAACAGATCTGCTATCAGACATGTTTGATCAAAATAAAAGTACTTTTTGCTAGTGCACTCAGGCCCATTCACTCTAAAGCGTGGACCCAAGTGTGCCTTTGTGTTTAGATGTCCAGAACAGACACAGAAAACATTGTTATCCTTTTCTCTGCTGCTGAAACTCAGGAGGATTTTAACAAGCATCAGATTGCAGTGTATTTCAAACAGACAGAAAGTGCGAGTAGACAGCCGTCTGAGCTTCTGGGACTCACTGATAATAACTTCCTCTCTCTCTCTCTTTCTCATGGTCTCTCTGTCTCTCTCCGGTTGTAACATGGTGTAAGAACAACAGGGACTCTTGAAGATTTGAGGAGTGAGATGGGGCTCAGCACATAGGCATGTTAATATATAGCACAGGGGGAGACAGAGAAAGAGAAAGAAGGGTGGAAATAGAGAGAGAGAAAAAGAGCGGTAGGAAGATAAAAAAGGAAGAGAAAGTGGAAGAAATGGACAGAACAAGAGGGATGGAGTGGATGCATGGCAAGAGAGGGAGACAAAGTTGATAAAAAGATGAACAGTGGACGGATAGGCCAAGTGAGTGTTGAATAGAAAGATAAATGATGGGAGAAAATAATGGATGGATGGGTAGATGGTGAGAAGGGAACCCCCTTCAGCCACAAACCCTTGTCTGTATGCTGCACAGTGACTATAATTACTCCCTGCACCAATTTCATTAAAGATTACTGATGGAAATGCTTGTCCTGGTGGCTCCTCAAAGTGCATGTGTGTGTGTAGGTGTGTGTGTGGGTGTGTGGCCAGTTTCCATCATGGCTAAAAGTAAAAGTTAAGAACAGCTTTACAGAATACTAATCACAAACATTAGCAATAAGACAAACTGTTGTAAGCACTCTTACACACACACACACACACACACACACACACACACACACACACTAGCATCATGCTCTGATCAGGGCATATTTGTTGTGGCAGGACAGTGTCTGTAATTTAAAGAGTAAACATGAGTGCACGCTGTTATAGGACAATAATCAGTGACACAGTGGTGTGGTGTGATGGGGCCAGACAAAAAGGACTTACAGTTACTACACTAAAGTTGATTATTTCCCAATTACAGCATGTCCCAAAGTCTTGTATTACTAGTATTTCACAGCAACCACACCACAGTTACTTTTAATGTTGTGGAACGTCTGTGAAAATAGTTAGTTCTCTTTTAATACTTAACAGTTATAAAATAGCCAAACCTTCACCAGTTACAGCTGTAAATCTGACTGATACAAAGACACTGGAGACTCCTTACAGACATGCTAAATAAATAACTTTTAAAAATATAAATATGAAAGTAATTGTAGACATATTAGAAACTGTTTATGTGAGTGTCTGACATTTAAGTCTCTGTATAAACATAGATTGAGTGCATTAAAACAAAAGCCAGAACTATTGTCAAAGCTGCTGTTATAGAAAATGAATCAATACCTTTTGACCAATCAGAACTGACCAATAAACAGTGTTGTGTAAAGCAGAATGGTGTGCTTTGTGGTCAGCAGTATCACAGTCTAATAGACGTCTGTGATTGGGGCTGTATTATCCGTTGACTGGACGTCCATGGGTCCTGCCATATTGAGAGACTTTGCAACACTTAAAGATATCAAAAAGTTGTGTTTACTACAAACATCTACATAGAGTCTTTCCATATACATGGTGACCATGACCATATTTCAGTGTAGTTTGAGTGACAGTGAGAAAAGAATTAAAATGTAACGGTACCCCAGGGATTATGCAGAGATTGTGAAGATAATCTTCATCAACCATTGCTGAATTTCTTCCTTTTGCCTCTCACCACTTTATCACCTAATTACCTGATTATATTATCTCAAATGAGTCATTAGAGTCAGAGCTTCGTTTGTGCAACACTTTTAATTCAGATGATAATTACTGATGGCACTTAGGATGAGGAGCATGCCTTGAAAGCAATGGATCAGTTCACACATACGGTACAGTTATTAAGGTCAAGGGCAAAGGGGGATTATTTATCATGATAATACCATGAAGGATGAGTGTGATATCAGTTATAAGCTTTACACGGCTTTCGGATTCTCCTAACACACAGCTGAGGGCTTACTTAATGAGTCTTTTGAATGATTTGTGGTGTTGTGGCTCAGTTGTTCCTGCCTAGTAAGGAGGAGGTCTTGGCTCCAAATCCCAGCCAGGCCTCAGTAAGGTTGTACCTGTATCTTGTTTCCTACAGGTGGTGGCCTAATCTTCTCATGGATTCCTTTGGGTCCACAATCTCCTCCAACATACACAGTACAGTCTACAGTTGCACGATCCTGCCACATCCTACTCTTGCCCTCATGAAACCCACAGACATTTGGCTCATCTAAGTCCTTATTCAAAGATCCCAAGACCAATAAGCTCCTTTGATCTTGAGACCCACAAGCTTCTGTCCTCTTATGTGAGCTACAGGCACCTATTGCTGTCCACCTCTCCAGATCATACTCCTGCCATACTGACAATCACAAGTGACAGAGGGTCTACAATCTCCTACTACCTTCCTGAAGCCCACAAACTGCTGGGCTGTTCAAATCATTAACCAGCCATCTGAAGGCTAATAACCTCCTTCCATCCCGAGGCCTTGAGATCTCTACCCTACTCTCTGCCTCCCCACAAGTTACTGACCCTCCAGATTGCATTAATGCTATTTTGAGACCCACACACTTCTGCCTTCTCAGGAGGTCTACAAGCTCCTATTCCTGCCTCCATGAAGCCACAAATTGCTCGCTTCTCCAGTTCATACTTCTGCCAAGGCTCACGTGCTGCTGTACTCTTAGAGGGTCTACAGTACCTTTGACCATCTTCCTTGATTATCCATATTATTTTCATATTATATTCCTCTCATTTGGTTGGTTGATAGAATCTGCTCCTACGTTTACACTTTCCATATTTGGTCTCAGCTTCCTATTCTTGTTAACTCATTATCTTTTTCTGCTGTAACTTTTGTTACTGGTGAAACCTTGCATGATTGTCTGCATTACTAAGTCATGGTTATCCTCATCTTGTTTTTGTTTCCAATCCCATTTGTTTCGCTATTGCTAGTTCTGACCAATGTTTGTCACTTTTTATTTATAGATTAATATTATTCTACTCTATTGTTGCCAACCTGTGTTTTAACCCCTGCCTGGTATAGTGGCAGCAATATTACTGGAATAACCCAAATAAAAATGCTTTGATTATGCACATAGGTCTTTTGCTTTTGAACTCCCAAACGTGTGAACAGAACTTGCATCAGAGACCCACAAATCTGCCACCTAATTCCCATTTATATTACACAGATTAACAGAAAATACATTTCTTTCAATCTGCAGTGATTACGAATTATTGCCGTGAATCAAACCATTAACTTTTATTGGAGCCCAGGTAATGCTCATAAAGATGTGACCGTGCACTTAGTGTGGTTGATGTCCATCGCTGAGCAAAGAGACTGAGATGAAGTTAGTCAAACAAATATTCTGGAGCACTGAGTATTTTAATGAATTTTTATAACGGCCTTGAAAATTAATTAGTGCCTTCATCCCGATAGAGGATTCCCCTCGCTTCATTCAGAGCACTGTGCTCCAAAATGACAGTATGTGCCCGGGTTATAAAACAGAGAAATTAACAAGCTTAAAGAGTGGAACTTCTTAACCATAGCCTTAGTGCATGAGATGAATATTTCATCCGGTTTTTTTTGTTTTACTTGCAGTCAGGACCAACAGTTTGAGTACACTAACCTAACCTGTTTATATTTCATCAGTTTTTGAGCACTATCTGAATCTATCTGACAGTTCCCCCAGTCGATTCATATTATTCAAGAACCCATTATATAAAATTTAGACAAGTTCATTGTTTAGTTGTGTCAGCTGTTTCCGATGTTTTGGACCCAACTGTAACCACATTGAATAATTGGAATCGTTGTCTGGACCTCAGCCATGGGTTTCCGTCAACAGGTGGTATTTTTCAGCCATTAACAGGTGATGCAACCAGGTGCAATTCTTCAGGGAGAACAACAAAGCTATCTTTACACCTGATTAGCCAGCACAATGCAGACCTATAAGAGACTTATAATGGCTCTGGACTGAATGAAACAATTCATCATATAATAGTTTTTTGTTCTTACTAGAACTTCAGCCAGTTTAAGACCAGAACACACAGAAGAGTTCTCAGTAGCAGTTCTTTTATTTACAAGTTTTCATACAGTGTTATTCCCAACAGTGTGAGGGACTGTGTGTGCTACCAATAATCCACTGCTAGTATATAGCAAGTTTAACACTGAGAAAATGCTCAGTTTTTTTTTTTTTTTTTTTTGTTTTTTATAAATGTAAAATTTTGTACAGCTAGCACTTTTTAAATGTGGTTCATTTCTGTTGATGAAACTTTGACACTACAGTAATGAGGAAAGGGTCAGTGCTGAAATCTTAATTACCAGAATCTGCTTAAGATTGAATAAATATTATGAATAATGCATAAAGGTAGATAATAACATGTAGAGGTCACATTTGTTTAAGTAATACAGATTGTAAGTTAAATCAAATTAGAACCTTTTCCACCCACAATGTGAAATTGCAACATATACAAATGAAGTGAAAACACTCAGAAACATTTTAGGGAAAAACGGGAAAAATTTAAAAAGCATTTTTTAATTTAAAAAGTGTGCAGACCCTTTTTTAAATTGTGTTCAGAATGAACCAATCACGTTCAATCTCATGTTAAAAAAGTGATCAAACAGACATCATGAATGAAATTATTCTGAGTAACCCCAAATAAAGACCAGCTGTATCTGTAGGATTTTCTTGACATTGATTTCCGAAGCCATGGTCCATAAAGAGCTGAAAAAGCATGTACAGGGTCTCACTGTCAAAAGGAATCGATCAGGAGAGGGATATAAAAGAATTTCCAAAACATTAGATGTACCATGGAACACCGTGAAGGCCATCATCGACAAGCGGAGAAAATGGAGCACCACAGTGACATCACCAAGGGCAGGACGTCCCTCCAAAATGTATAAAAGGACAAGACAAAAGCTTACCAGGGAGGCTGCCAAGAGACCTACAGCAACATTAAAAGAGCTGCAGGAATATCTGACAAGTACTGATTATTCTCTGTATGTGACAACAATCTCTTATATTCTTTCACATGTCTGGGATATGGGGTAGGCCAGCTAGACAGAAGCCCTTTCTCACAAAAACCATCCAAGCTTGAATAAATGACCCCAAACCATGTGGCAAAATATGTTATGTTCTGAGACAAATTCCAAAAGGTATGTCTGGTGCAAAAAACAATCAAACAAAAAAACACAACATCAAAAGAACACCATGTCCAAGGTGAAGCATGGTGGTGGGAGCATCATGCTTTAGGGCTGCTTTTCTTCAGCCAGAACTGTGGGTTTTATCAAGGTGGAGGGAATCATGAATAGCAACAAATACCAGTCAATTTTAGGGCAAAACCTTCAGATGTCTGCTAGTTAGCTGAATATGAAAAGGAATTGCACCTTACAGCACAACAATAATCCAAAACATACATCCAATTCAACAAAGGAACGGCTTAACCCAAAGCCGATCAATGTTTCTGAATGATCTAGCCAGAGTCCAGATCTGAATCCAAATACAAATTTGTGGGGTGACCTGAAGCAGGCTGTGCACAGGAGATGCCCTTACAATCTGATGGCGCTAGAATGTGTTTTGCAAGAAAGAGTGGGAAAATATTACCAAGTCAATATGTGTCACGCTGATCGACTCTGATTGGTGTAATAAAATCAAAAGGTGCTTCAACAACGTATTATTTTAAGGGTGCACAACTAGTTACTCTAAGTCTTTTTTCTTTTTTCTTCGTTTTTCACTTTATTTGTATAATTTAACTTGCACATTAAAAGTGAGAAAAGATCCGACATGATTTATCTTAGTGTCATTTTTTTTTACTTCACAAAAACCTTCCATTTTAAAAGGGGTGTTATATCCATTGTATATGAGCTGCTAATTAGCCACAACAGACATGTGCACTTCCTGCTCCAGCAATTAATTAATTAGCATTAATTAGCTATTATTCTCTTTGCTCACCTCTACCTGTAAAATGATGCTCCTTAATATAAGCTGTGAAAATAAATATGCAGTAAAATATGTAATAGACTCATGAAACTAAATTGACCCTCTGTTTGAATAAGTGTGTTAATATGTGTGCGTGGTGGACTGGCGTCTCATCCAGGGTGTATTCTCACCTTTTACCCAGTGTTCCTGGAACTGGGTCTGGATCCAGTGCAACACAAATGAAAGAATGAATGAACAAAGAAATGAATTGAACAACTTACTCTGGCTCTTACACCTCTACTCTGCGCACATTGCTTCTCTAGAACTCAATTATAAATCTTGCACGGTAGCACTACTTGTTCTCCGCTTGATATTATCGCTTTGCTTGTATTTCCTCATTTGTAAGTCACTTTGGATAAAAGTGTCTGCTAAATGAATACATGTAAATGTCAATGGATGAATGTGTGAAACACATTCTGTCAGTACAGTGAGAACATGCTTAAGTGGCGTCAATCTTCCTACTTGAAGACCTCCATATACACACTGAAGAACATGCCTATATTTCCATAGTGTTTCCCAATTTGTACCTTGGTGACTCCAGATGGTTCACATTTGTGATCTTTTCCAACACACAGAAATCCTGCATGAGGTATTGTGCTATTGGAAGAGCTGGGAGAAATCATAAATATGGACTACCTGGGGATCACCATGGACCTGTTCGGTAAACTCTCATGTAAAGAATCTGGCAGCAGCATCAGAAACCCATAAATACTTCAGTGTTGAGCAAGAACAGCCATTATACAGTATATCTATAAACGCTCCTGCCGCCAGACGAAATGATTTTTCATTCCCGCGCTGTTTTGATTTTATTTCAGCCGAGCGATCGATATGCCATCACTCCTCTTTTACATCCCACACTTCCATCAGCTGAATTTATCCGCTCGCGTGTGACTGACTCCATCGATGGGCTGCACGTTGCTCCGCAGCCAATTGATTTATTTATCTGCGTGCAGCCAAAGAGTTCCAGCCTCAGACAAACTGTACAAGCTTATCCCTCATGCCAACGTCCCCCCCCCCATCTCCTCTGTCTGTGTATCGATCTGCTCTATGATAGCGTGTTCACACGCAGTCAGCATCAAATACCACTCACTCGGGTTTAAGATCCCCGCTGCTGTTTACAAACACACAGCTCATGCTAACATCTCTCTCTGTGGTCTGTCTGTCTTTCTGTCTATATGTCTCTCCATCCTTCTCTGTAAATGTGGGTGCATATGCATGCATGAGGGGAAAAAAAACAAGTAAGTTTCAGCACAAAAGAGACAGATGGATGTTAACATACAGAAGTCAGGATATTTATTTAAAACATAAAAGACTATGAGTCTTTATGACTCTGCATGTCTTGCTCTGTCTCCCTCTATCTGTCTTCCTATATTATGCTACATGTTTTTTTCTTTCTCTGTTCTGCACCATATAGCATGTCTCTCAAACTTATACAAGTAATCATTCATGCCTGTGCTGATGGCAGTACATACAGGACCTCTTTGCAATTTTGCACTTTTATTTATTTATTTATTTATTTACCTCAGTGATGGTGTTGTCTATGGTGGCCCTTTCTGATGGCTGAATTGAAGCCTAAATGGATGGCTACAATTTAAAAAAAAAAAAAAAAAAAAAACAACAACTCTGCCTTTCCATTCTTAGTCTCACACGTCAAAGAAACTCGATGTGCATTTTGGGAAGGAAACACTGTATTTAATGGACAATGGAGGACAGCAACAGCAGTGACTATATTCAGTGGAAGGATGAGGAAATTGGTGATTCACTATCCAAACTAGACTACTGTTTAAAACAATTGCTCATGAAACAGCTCGAGTGAATTTTAGGCACATTTTATTTTATTTCAAGCCTTTTTCCCCTTTGAACTTAGTTTCTGGACATATTTTGACATTTCTTGGACAGTTTTTTTCAAACACTACTTGGTTTCATGGTCTCACCATGGCTGGCTCCTCTCCCACTCGCATACCCACACATCTTTTGGCACTGTAGTGCTAGCAATACCTGCTTAAACAGCAAAAGATAGCCATCTGGCCTTTTTTTTTTTTTTTTTTTTTTCTACTTGTTCTTGTACAGGTGCTGTTTACTGACAGAACAAACTACTAGCATTTAATTGTTGCGTCAAGATTGATGGATTGTCTCACAAAAGTGTCATTTTGAATTATACCCAGAACTGTCAGAGCTGCTGTTACAGTTAACAATTCAACCTTCTGACCAAGCAGATTCAAGATTTCAACAGCACCATGGTACAAAAAAAAAAAAAAAAAGAAGCAGATCTACACTGCACCTCTCACTATGGTTTTCTCTATTTCTCTAGAGTAACTCTAAAACTCTTTATCGGTCCTTATTTCACACACTCTTTAAATAACCACTCTCCAGGCAGGCAGCCGCATCTTTAATCATCACATCCATCTAGAATATGTCAGGAATACACAGACACGCACACACTGGCTCCTGTCAACACACCATCGATCCCCTGACCTTTACTGCAGCAGTGATGAGACGAGTGGCTGAAGCCCAAACACAAAGAGAGAAGGATGAGCAGAGCTGCGGTCGGGTCATCTGGCTATACAAACAGTGGCCTTAATTCATATTTCAATCTTTACCGGCTTGTATCAGCTCGCACACATTCGCTCACAAACACCCTCACAAACACACGCATGATTAATGCGCCGGCTCGAACTCGGCCAAGTGAAACAAATCTTTCAGCGGCGTGTTGCGATCGATACCACTACATCATTTCAGCTAAGAAATGACTGAAATGGAAACCAGGAATGCAGAAACAGAACAGGAAATGGGAATTAGTGGCACCTACATCACACACACACACTCATGGTTTAGCACCTGTGTGCATCTGTGAAGTCCATGCTTGGATGCACATTTCATTTAGATGGCTAGGGTGATTTGTTAAAACTTTAGTAACTCTCTCTCCACCTGTTTTTAGCAAGTCCTCACCCACTTCCCCTGCATTCAGTCATCTTAATTGAGTTCCCTTAGCCATCGAAAGTTCCAGTGATGTTCCACTGGCCTGTCACCTCAAGGATCCAAGATGCCAGTGCTCTAATTTGAAGAAATCCTTTTTTACAAAATGGCAGATGGAGCTGTATTTAAGTATCATCAGCAGCTTAACATTTCAGAATTATTTTCTCTGAGCTGCATTCTCCGCTAGCTAGGTAACTAGCACAAATTAGCCCAGTAGCTAGGTAGCATGCTTGTGCATTAGATAGCAGGTTAATAAAACACTGCAACTCTATCTTTGTTGCAAATTCCCTCTCTCAGATCAAAGCACATTTCAGCGTTCACTACACGTGCCTCTGTTTTGGTATTGTCTCCTCCCCTGTCCTGTCATTGGTGTGTTTTCTGATTGTGTCCACGTGTTCTGTGTTAAATTATTTTGTCTTAATATATCTGTTTGGTTTTTTTTTAGTCTAATTGCAAAGTGTTGTTTAGTTTGGCATTTGCAAGTTCTCGATCACGTCTGGAGGGACACATGGTTACATGTAATTGTCTACTGCAAGGACGATCATCTGTCCTTCCTGTCTCCCTGTAGCACCGTCTTAGGCATCTTACGTTACCGACCTTGCAGTTTATTGCTCTGGCCACATCTGCAGTCCTCATCTCTCCCTGCAGCAGGCCTATGGCATGTTCACGCATGTGAGCAGGCACCTTTATTCGAATATTTTGAGATACTGGGCTTTTGATTTCCATGAGCTGTAAGCCGTAATCCTCAAGATTAAAACAAAACAAAAAAAAAGGCTTTGAAATATTTCACTTTATGTGTAATGAATCTAGAATATATGAAAGTTCCACTTTTTGAATTAAATTACAGAAAAAAAGTAACTTTTCCACGATATTCAAATTTTTTGAGATGCACCTATATATGTACGTCTTTGAGCCTTTGACACGATGCCTATACATGATGATCCAGTGAGCTTGATTGACAGCAGGAAGAAGGGGTAAACGAAGAGAAGGCTCTAAGGCATCCAGATGTCTACCTGCTCATCCTGTTAGTCCTGATCCACTTTTGTATTCATCACCATTCACCAAAATACTGTTTTTTTCTGAATGGATGGGAACAGTACAGTGTGTTCAGATTATCTAAGCAAGCGCTATAAGGACAAAAATACACGGAGTCAACATCAGGTCTTAAAAGTCCAAGAAAATTTGCTGTAAGATATTAACAATGTTTGGTATCTGACATGTTTATATCAGATACCAAATCTGAGTGTTTATTTTGAAGTGTGAATGAAAAAACAAGATAGAAACTCCAGTTGAACTTGCCATTCGGGCACATCTAAAATGCTAGTGTTTCTTTGTAACAAGGTACACAGG
The DNA here is from genome assembly GCA_024331685.1 of Stegophilus panzeri. NCBI lineage: Eukaryota > Metazoa > Chordata > Actinopteri > Siluriformes > Trichomycteridae > Stegophilus > Stegophilus panzeri. The sequence goes on along the minus strand of JANDJT010000012.1, from coordinate 4,587,881 downwards.
GACTTGTATGGCAGGCGCTATACATAAATTGTTAAATACTGTGTAGCTGTTGATATTGTTATATTTTCTCTAAGGAGATGCTTCTTTAACTTTTTGGAGTGTCAGCACTTTGCAACAGTCAGAGATAAAGCTGTGACTTAGTTCTCTGCCACCTCTTGCCTAATTGTTGGCAAGTCACTGTGGCTTAAAAACAAAGCATAGTGACCGTACAACTAGACAAAAAAGCTGCTAAAAGAGTGCAGTGTATTCTGTAGTGATTTACAGTAACGGCCATTTTAAAATACAATAAGTCAATTTAAGCAGTAAAACACTAGGCTAATTTACAAATGCAAACAAATATAAGTTCACGTAATACAGTACAGTATGTGCTACCTGAGGTAGTGCTATACATTTGAAATGGATACCTCATATGCCATGCCACTAGACTGGAAAAAAAAAAAACTTTGTTGAATTTACTTAATTCATGTGTTACTTAATTCGGTTCCACGTGATTGAGCTGAGGTACATTAACACAATATGTTCTTGTAGCTCCAACATGATTTGAGCATGTAGTTTCAAAACCGTGAATAAAATCAAAATCCATACTCTAGTCTCACCTGAGCTGAGGATTAAACCCCGGTTCCTGGCGTTCAGCAACAGCTGCATTACCACAGCTTAACACTACATGTTTTAATCACATTAATTTGATTCTATAGTTATACAATAGTTCCAATCAGTGCCAACGTCCTCGTGAGAGTTCATAATGTAATTGGTTCATGTTAACAGTATGAATAGTGAATTGATCACACTCACTCTACGTAATTCAATCTAGCAATTAGAAAGTTTAGTATGAGCAGTGACACCATATTTTGATGATAAACTGAATAGTTTTATGTAAACTATATGTAATATGTTATCTTAAATTTGACTGACCAGATATTCCATTTTTTCAGGGTACTTTAAGCCTTTCTTTTTTTATTACTATTATTTTCATTACTTATTTTTTTTTTTAAAAACAAAGTGGCATTAATATTTCAATGAATCTATATTTACAGGTAAACTCATTGCATTTGGATCCAGATTTCTGTAAAGCTGCTTTCTGACTATTGCTGAAAAGCACTATATAAATGAATTGAATTAAATGAATTACAGCTCAAATAATCTAAAGAGAATCCATAAGTGTCCATCAGTTGTTCCCATTAATAATGACCACTTAGAAGAGCCATTTGAAGCAAACTCAATCAATTCAAACCTACAAATAGCTGCTTCAATTTTCAATTCAATTGTATTTGCTTTTTACAACAGACATTGTCTCAAAGCAGCTTTACAGAAATATCAACATGGTATATAGATATTAAAAGTGCGAATTTATCCCAACTGAGCGAACCAGTGGCGACGGTGGCAAGGAAAAACTCCCTAAGATGTTAAGAGGAAGAAACCTTGAGAGGAACCAGACTCAGAAG
>JANDJT010000012.1:4563416-4586339 GCA_024331685.1 Stegophilus panzeri | reverse complement strand
CATCCAGAGGTAGGACATCCGAAACGGATCAGGCAGGTCCGGAGAGCAGAGAGGATCAGGATCTCTAGTATCTCCATCTGCTGTGGGTGTCTGTCCTTCAAAGTGCCCCGTGTAAGCCATATCTTTTTAGATGGGACCAAAATTTGGTCACATGACCATTGCTCCATGTGACCAAAATTTACAGTTTAAGTTTGGATTGCACGAGGTTCTACCAGGACTTGAGACACCCAGTTTTTTTGTATGTATTTTTCGCATATAAGTGGTGCATGCACATGATATTTAGACAGATTTCAGAGTTATAAAAGTTAAACGCAGTGGGATGTCGCAGTGCACAAGTTTTGTACCTGAAGTGCACGTTCAGAGAAAAGCAACACGACACTTCATCTTCCTCAGCAATTTTGCTCATCTGTTCATCTTGTCCCCGAGGACATATTAATTGTCTCATCGATGGTGCGGAAGATGTCCAGCCTCTGCAAAAATCGCCGGTGAGGTTGTCAGCAAACAGATTTCATTTTTTTCTCCCTACCTTCTTCTCCTCAATCCAATAAAGCGAAAGTTGTTCAATTTATCCCAAAGTGGGCAAATTGGCTAAGGCGTCTCGTCGGAGATGGAAAAGAGCAAGAGAACGCTTATGTCCCAACAGGAGTCCCACGAGAAGCATAAATCAGTTTAGTGTTGTTTCGATTACAAACACACACAAGCTTTTAGGAAATGTGGACCCCGCCGAGCAGGGCTGATCTATAAACAATGAGTTTGGGAGGAAATAATAACAATAAGTCGAGCAGTTATGATGGAGCGAATGAAATATGAATGAGCGAGAGAGAACAGCAGCCAGCGCATTAACGTCCTGTAACTTTCCCATTCGACATGCTTCAGCAGGCACAGCTTCAGCCAAAACGTTTTAGCGCACACACACACACACACACACACACACACACTTAAACCCAACCAGCACATGCGTATACAAACACACACACACACACACACACACACACACACACACATACACGAGAAGGCAGATCTACAAAATCTACAAAAGGTCATCAATCTGTAATTATTCAAATTGCCTGGCTGCTCATTCTGGATTTTCTGATGCACACACACACACACACACACACACACAAATACACACTCATCTCATCTGGCATCAGCTCATCCTTCTTTTTTTAATTGCTCAGGGGGCAGAATTAGTGTTACACTGCTGTTCTCACGTTTGCACTCTACTGGAACCAAAGAGCTTTTGGGCCTTTGTCACAAATGAAAAACTTCATCTCTAGTTAGTGTTCTCATTAGAAAGTCAGCCGTTTTAATGTTCCAACCCAAGCGCAAGAAAACACAGAGCCAGTCTAACAAGCCCTCCCAATGTTGGTTATCTTATCTTTGAACATTTATATGATGCTATTTTCAGTGGCCAACAGATATACTTTCCCCATAATGCAACATGACTGGAGAGTCGGTTTCGATTCAGAACGTTCAGATGAATGTGTAATGATATAAAGGTAACACAGCTTGTCTTGATATGTGTTTAGCACTTTAAGAGCTCATACTGTACACTAACCTCTGGTTGGCTAATTAGCTAGCAGGCTATAAAAGTTAACGCTTAAGGCATTCTCCTTTCTAGAGACTCTTCTCTCTGATGCAGTCCTTTGTACACCGTCTATCAAACCCCAGTTTTTGGGACACAGCCTAGATCTCCAGCAGGAGGTGTTTGCAAGTTTTGAACTTTGACCCCAGAATAGCTTCTACCGGTGCTTGAAAGTGCATCCCCACACTGCTGCTCCCTCTGAGTTGACATTTTGAGTTTAATCCATTCAAAGTGACTTGAAATATCAAATCACCTTCAAATAGAATTCATTTATGTCTTCAAGAAACGCCAAGGTGCGTCACGCAGTGCTTCAGTCGTCATGGCTTGTTGCCAGGGAAGCAGTCACCACAGAAGCCAGGCATATCTTTTTAATAAATACTTTAAAAGGTTGCGTCTAGATAAGTGCCAACACACACATACACAAGCACACACACAGTACTGAACACATGTGCTCTGGCACTCGCTCAAGCTTCTAATTAGAGAGTTGGGCGTCTGAGCCGAATGGCATAAAAAGCACCAACTGATGCCTTTAAACACTCATTATTCACCACACAACGAGGCCTGTTAAAATGGAGCAACAGCGACACCTTCGGATTACACATGCTTACACTGACACGTACAGTATAACGGAGCACAGAGAAAAATATATTTTTAAAAAATGTATTCCCATCATGCAATCAAACAGATGCCTCACGTCTGAGGTGTGAAAAGGAGCTGGCTGAGACAAGCCTATCTGAATGCTCTGACCACACACCATTTACTTCATTTAATCAGTTGTTTTTGTTACGGTGCAGCCTTCATTCAAACGGTATCACATGATGATCTTAATATGAACACATTTGTCTGATGCTTTTATCCAAATTAGAGCACAGATTATGGCAGTGGTTAACACTACTACTACCAATAATAGTAATAATAATAATAATAATAATAATAATGGATGGCATGGTGGTCTAGTGGGTAGTGCTGCTGCCTCACAGCCCCAGGGTGCCAGGTCAACATAGATTTTGGGTTCTCCAGTTTCCTCCCACCTCCCAAAACATAGCAACAGGTGTACTAACTACCCTACACTGCCTCTAGGTATATTCCCACCTCCCATCCCAGGATAAGTTATGGATCTACCACAACCCTGACCAGGATATATTAGTTACTGAAGATGGATGAAAGACTATTAGATGGTACAGTTATTACAGCATATAGTTTTGGTGTCTCACAGCTCCTGGGTCAGGGGTTCACTCCCAAGTTTAGCATGTACTCTGCATGGTTTGCCTCTGGGAACCCACCTACAGTAAGTGAATTGGATATTCTCAATCGCCCCTAAATCCATCAGAGTACAAATCAGAATCCATGTGATGCCCTGTAGTGGACTGGTATACTGTCCAGGCTCCAGATCCACCAGAGAAAAACGAAAGAATCCTTTAGGATTATGGATTTGACCTTCTTTTTTAAGACTGTATGCTTGAATTGAGTCCTATCTCCATTACTTTGTATAGAAATGACTGCCAGTTGAATTAATGTAATACATTTTCTCAGCTTTTGTCCCTAATGTAGTCTTGATCAATTCCAACCCACCGTTCAGGTCTCTCCTATCATACAACACCTACCAATCAAGGAGGGTGAAGGATATCACGTGCTTCCTTTAAGATATGTGAAGCCAACCAATCACACATCACATTTTCAAACTACTGCTCATGCTGCCCCACGGCGCAGCATAACCCACTCAGAGGAAAGCGCTATCTGCCCTCTTCCACATGCATGTGATTGATAGGGAAGAGACAGTATCCCACCCTGAGAAAAGAACAAATTTGGACTCCCAGTCATTGATGGCTGTGGCATTGTCAGGATTCAAACTCACATATCTCTGTACAATAGCATGAACACCACCTACATACAGGAGCCTGTATGTAAATGCAAATTTAAATGTATTGTAAAGCCTTTTGCTCAAAAGTCAACCCCTGGCTCTCTGTAAGTGCTGAGATTAGAGCTCACAACCTTCTGTTTACTAGCACAGACCCTTAACCATCTAGTTACCACTGTCCTAAGACATGGTTAAATGTTGTAGTGTCTTAATAAGTAAAACCACATACTCTCAACTTTGGATTTTTTGTTTTCCTTGCAGCCAATTAGAACACACTATGTGTAAGGAATGATAGAACCCAAGGATGCAACTGGAGGCAATCGTCTTCTTGTGCTCAAACAGACGGAATCTGCAGGAGTTTTGTGTGTGTGTGTGTGTGTGTGTGTGTGTGTGTGTGTGCGTGTTAGGAGATTAATTAGGATGAGATGGAGTGCCAGGAAGTCTGTGCCAGAGGGCCAGCTGCCGTCTGTGTGTGTCAGCCTAAGGGAATTCAGTCAGTGAAGGCTTTGTGTCAGTTGGGGAATTGTGAGAACAGCTATACAAATCTGCACTGATTCTCTCTGACCTGAATCAGCCTCCCACATAAAGCATTTTGCAGCTCAGTATGACGTGCAGGAGATTCTGAGCGACTGGATTTCTGCACACGTAATCCGTCTCACATGAGACACACACAAACGCACTCACTTGCACGTTGCCCTAAACACACACACACACACACACACACACACACACAACAGGGAAGTAAGGAATACTACACACCTTGAACACTTTTTTGCATTTGATCACCTGCTCATATCTTCCAGGGTGGGCTAGGTAGAGTGAGAGGGAGGGTATCAATCACTCCATCTGCCTAGAATAATAAAAGGATAGACTGACAAAGAACAATCAGATCAAGAGATGAGTGGAACAAAGAGGAATTATTGATGGAGGTACGTCAATGTCTGCTAACAATCACTGTCAATCCAGATCCAAATAGTAAAGGAAAGACCAACACTTCCAGACTAATTTAGGGATTTGTGTGTGAGAGACAGCAGCAGAAAGGCAAAGAGATTAAAGGAAGTCTGGGCTGCAGTATATGTCTCTGGTTGCATACAGGTAAGAGACTACTCGTAACTCCATTACAGCTCTGACATTTGAGGTGTGATTTGAGGTATTAAAAACAACACAACATGTTCTGGAGACCCCCAGAGCTTTCATCTGGACTCAACTGAACTGAGCCAAATTGGACTGGCTGGACTGAGCTGGACTTAAATAGACTAAAATAGATTGTGTTGGATTGGTTTCCTCTGGTGTGGGTTGAACTAGACTGGCTAGACATAACTGGCTTCAGCTGGAGCGAGCTGCACTGCTGTCTGACATCCAAAATGTGCTGCAACCAATTGGGTTAAACTGGACTGTGCTTGTTTCCCTGGACTTGAACACTAATAGGACTACAGAGGACTGGACAAGTCCTTGTACTTGACTAGATTGGCTTATCTTAATCTGGACTGAAATCAACAGGGATGGACAAGAATGGCATAGACAGGACCACACTTTTCACTAGATTTCATGGTATGATTTCACTGGTTTCATCTGGACTGTATTGGGATTGCTTTCTGGACTGGTATGCTTTGCCACAATAAATTGACTGACTGGACTGAGCTGGATTTTATGGACAATCTGGACTGGTTATAATCTGAAATGGTCTAAACATTATTATCTTTCCTAAGACTTTCTAACCTGGCCTAGACAGTTTTCTAGGGTACTGTTTTGTGAGGCCTGTGCTTATAATCTGAAATGGTCTAGAATGGATCACATTTATTATGCTACACTTCCTTCCCAGAGCTAGAGTACACATTTCGTAGACTAAATGTGAATGGACTGAACTGGTGTCATCTGGACTGTATTGCCTTTATACAACTGCGCAGTTGATGGTTAAGGGCCTTGCACAAGGGCCCAATAATGGCAGCCTGGCAGTGCTGGGATTTGAACTCATGACCTTCCAAGCAGTAGTCCAACATCTTAACCATTAAGCTGCCGCTGCCTCTTGTCCGCAGGGTTGATATGCAGGGTTGATATGCTTTGCAGTGTGGAACGAACTGGTTTGGCTGGTCTGTGGTACATTTTATGGACAGGTCTAGAATGGACTATATTTACAGTGCTTACAGTACTGGACTGCTTTCATGTGGACTGGTTTCATCTAGATGTTATTTGGCTAGACTGGCCTGAGACATGTACAGAAGTGACTTGACTGAGCTGGATTTCATAGATTAGGTAGATTTGGTGTGGTTATAGTCTGAAAATGACATGAAAGTACTTTTTAACCTGAGCTAGATTTGCACTGGATAAACATTTGAATATACTGGTCTGGTTGAATCTAGACTGGACTAAAGTGTATTTTCTACACTGTGCTAAAGTTGGATAAACCAGATTATGCTACTGTCATCAAGCTATAATAATCTGCCGGAGTCACTCAGATTTTTTTTTTTCTTTCATAAAGCTGTTGACTCAGTGTGTTGTGACTTCCTGTCAGGTTCTTTATACTAGCTGAAGATGACAGGGAAAACGTCAGAGTCTGACACCTCTATCATACCTACAGCAGCACATCTCTGAAGTTAGATAGCTTCAGGTGAGTTCCTGCAAACACTGACTATAAATGTGATTTGACCAGTGTGTACCGAAACACTGTGTTCATGTCTTCACCAGCAGAGCTGGAGTGACTGAACTATCATTTTTATTTCAGCTTCTTTTTTAGAGTCGCTAGGTGTTTTTGAAGTGATTTTGACACCTGACAGAACAGCAGGGGACTGTTTGTGTTTGTGTGTGTGTGTGTGTGTGTGTGTGTTTTGAATTTATAGTGTTTGGTTAGATTTGTGCTAGAGGTTTCATCTCTCAGGATGGCAACTTGGTATAGTATACACTCGGAACTCCTGCTGCTCAACAACAACAACAACAACAACAGGAACAGGAACAACAGTAACTTAACCTTGCTGAGGTACTGAGTGATACATTACTGCTCTGGTCAGACCCCTTGATCATTATTCGTATCTATGCTGTGTGGTTTTTCAATCCATTCATACTAACATCTCCTTGTATAACATGTTTGTAATAGATGTGTCTTGTCTTAAAAATCTGAACCAGGTTTTTGCTGTTTTAAATTTCTAGTTCTTGTGTTTCTGGTACTGGCCTTGTTCTTTTTATGTTCAGCACCATAGATATGCAGCTGCAGTTATTCATTTGGAAGATGCTTTCAACTGAAGTTACTCAAAAATGAGACAGAGCTAAGAAGCTAAGTGTTAAGGGTGTTGCTAATTTAATATTGCTTAAAGGCCCAATAGTGGTTCTGGGATTTGAACTCACAACCTTCTAGCCTCTAGTACAGAATCTTAATCATACTGCCACATATAATTATTCTATATTACCACTTTCCCTGTGCTCACTGAATATCAGCGAAAATATCTTGAATATGGGCAAATGTATCTAATATTCTTTATGATGATATTATAAATCATGTATAAGATTATTCACGCTGTTTTAAAATGAGATTAGGAGGAGGAGGAGGCACCACTAAGCTATCATTGTATGGGTTTAGCTGCTACAGCTCCATTATCCTTCCTTATGCTCTGCTCATATCATGTTCATGTAAACTGGAACTCATATAGACATATACATACCTTATTTTCCTGCTCAGCATCAGAGGATGTTACTGTTTCAGTTTCAACCCCTTTACTGGTTTAAAAAATTTTAAATTGCTGTATATCCATTTTTCCTCAAATTGACTGTGAGCTAGAGTTTGGCAGAATTGAGAGCGGTCAGCCAATAAGAGATGGGTATTTCCACGTATTTTCCTGTAAACCCTGTCTGATTTGTCTCGGGAAGATATAAAATTGCACGTGGTCTTCTTTTACTGATGTTCAGTTACGTAGTGACAAACCGCTCCAAGTGGAGAATTATTCGGGGCTAAAGAAAAAATCTTCCCAGGCCCAGGCCAGGTTACGCCCCTGGCAGCTGCACAAAAACATGATTTATTTTAAACATCTATTTTACTTAATATTGTTTTCTTAACAGTAAATTTGTTACGCAAGTAATGTAATTGTACTGACATCAGTAACTGTAATCAAATTACATCAATTTAAAATGTAATGTGTTACATTACTGCGTTATCAGAAGTCCAAATAGATTTATATAATGAACGACTGAAATGAATACAATTAACTGCTGAGACAGTGAATATGGATGCACTGTGATTTAACTCAGGTTTCCTTCTACAAGCTATGGCCAGTGGTGTACACACAGGAAAAAATGAAAAGATAACAGTACATGTATGCTGACCCAAACACACTACTGCTGTGGCTCTGGATCTTCCTGATTCCTCCTGATACTCTACGTCTGCTTAATTCTGGTTCCTCTCAAGGTTTCTTCCTCATGATGTCTCAAGGAGTTTTCCCTTGCCACTGTCGCCGTAGGGATCTGAAACTACATCCTGATTTCTGTAAAGCTGCTTTATGCCAATGTCTATTGTTAACAGTGCTATAAAACTAAAAGGAATTGAGTTGAAAAGTATGTTGTATGAAACACAATAAGTTTAGCTACGATAAGGAATTAAGTGCCTAATGGAGACACTTTTCCCAGGTTTCTGAAATGACTAAAGTGACAAGAGCACAACCATCCATCCAAACTGTGTCATCAAAGGAATAACCATTATTAGGCCTGTTTTGCAAGCCACAGTAATTTGGATAATAATAGTAGCTTACTAAAAATCATTTACATGCTTACATGCTTCAGTGCAATATAAGCAGGTCTAGACATTATGGAAGACTGTGTACTGTCTGCTAATAACCAAAAGAGCTGGCTGTTAGTCTTTCTAACACAACATTTTCTTAATGTTGTGAATTCTTTATATTTCCAGATTTCTTGAGTTAATACTGATGTCTGGTGAAAATTTCATGTGAATAGCCTCATTGGAAATATATTTACTGAAAACAATGTTGACACGTCCAATACCTATCTTCCCCACTGTATGTTTGGGTTAAGGTGTGTATATGGGTGAGCGCTTTATCTTGGCCAGGTTCACAGTGGATCTGGAGCCAATCCCAGGAATACTGGTTGTGAGCTGGGAATACATCCTGGATAGGACACCAGTCCATCACAGGACACCATGCATATACACTCATTCACAGTTTAGCATGGCCAATCCACCTACTGACTTTTTTGTTGAGAAAACAAAACTTTTTTTGTTTGAGAAGACCAGAGAACCTGGATATACAAACCTGGAAACTGGAGAACCAGGAAAAAAAAAAACTGCACAGTGAAAACTCCACACATACTCAAGTTCAGGATCAAACTGTCGACCCTGGAGCTATGAGGTATTAACACTACCCACTGTGTACACATGCTGCCACAAGGATTAAGCAGCTATTTCTTTTTCCGTTAGTAATATCTCATTTTTCCAGACTTCCTCATTTTGGCAGCCATCGTAGATGTCTTAGCAGGTCTAAACCTGGATACCTCATGACAGGACCTCCAACACTTGGCTGATGATAACAGCACAGAAACTTAATGTGTCAAAGACAAACGTCCATTTATTTTTTTATCCATTTGGCAGACACTTTTATCCAAAGTGACTTAGATAGGATACAATCCAAACATACAGCATAACAGCTGAACGTTAAAGGTCTTGCTGAAGGTGCCAACAGTGTCTCTTAAAGTCCAGGGATTTGAATTCACAACCTTTTGATCCCCAACTAAAAGTTTTAACCACTGAACTACCACTGCCCCAAATATGATTTCCTGACATGTAGTTATTCAAATACATCTGGCATTTCTTAAAATAACGAACAGCCTGCCTGATTCTCCAGATAACTTGGCAGGTCCTGACACCAACAAAGGCTATTTTTTAAACTCATGCAATTTTTAAATCGCATGCGATTTATTCATAAATACAATAAACCACAAAGTCATTTAAATTCAAACATACATTCATCTTAGTTAGTGCACTTTCCATGCCTTACACATGAATTAAACAAGACAAACAGGAAGACACAATATGAAAACCACCGCGCAGAACCCAGATGGATTAACTGTCCATGCGTCTTGTTTATTGTATTTCTTTTTTTTTTTTTTTTTTCCCCTCACCATCACTTTTATTTATTTATATATGTATATATATTTTCCCCTCCTGCCCTAGAACACGTTTTTTTTTTTTCCAAGGGTAGAAAATGAAATTGGCATTTCTGTTTAAGCTTCGCAAATTGATTCTTCACCCCCTGGGTGGTGTGTAATAAGACTTAGCAAGCATGAAAGAGAAGAAATCTCTTGGAAAAAAAAGAGCAGTTGCGTGGAGTAACCACTCTAATTTTCTTTCTCTTGCTTCATATCTGAATCAATTTTCTTCAAGGCGCAGAAGATGAAGGAGTCAATACATGTTTTGGGAGCTTTGATTTTTTTTTTTTTTTTTGAAAAAAGTCAGACTCATCCTTCAAAATGAGCAGTGACCCAAATGCAGTTTAGGGTGGGGGAAACAGTGACATCACTGCTGTGGGGGTGGAAATTTTTATATTTCATTAAATATTCCAGAAACCTCACAGCTTCACATCATCGACTTACTTGGTAACAGATGGTCATGATATTAAATGGAAGGCTAAAATCTATTTCATAGAAGTAGCTCAAAAATGTATTAATTATTCTAGTTGAGCAATGCATTATATAACAAGGTCTCCTATATGGCACAATAAGAATGATGTTGCTTAAAAACGGCTAGACAGCTGGATTGATGATTTCTATTTTTTATTCATATTGCCCTACAGTATGAATTCACTGTGTATTAACTGTCCTGAGTATTTATTGTCTTGCACTAGTCTCACACTGTTATGTATTTGCACTTTATGTAGTCCTGTGTGCTGTTCTGTTGTTGCACCATGATCCTGAAGAAATGACATTCCGTTCCATTGTATACAAGCTATATAGAAGAATGACAATAAAAACCCACGTGACTTGACTACAGGGTTCATGCTGTGTTTCCTCCAAATACCAATCATGCTAAACAGAACCTCTTTCAAACCAAAACACTAAACTTCTGGTTCTGTCTTCTGTCCTTTTGTGTAATTTATACTTTTATTGGACAATGTGTGCTTTGTCTGTCTCATTTTAGATTCTCCTCCAATGTGATTTTGGGGATGATAGAGTAATGTTCATGTTTATTACACCTGTTATTATATTTCTTATGAGGATTCTCATTTACTGCTGATGACATATCCATTGACACATTAGTGATGTGTCAGAGAAGTGGGCTGGAAACATCAGTCTAAATGGAGATCAAATCTAGATTTAGATGGCATTTCACTCGGTGTAATCACCTGACATGACTGTCACTGTTAGTCTCCATGATATGCAGTCTGGCCTAGAAAGAAGTCAGCCCCAACTTCTTTTAGCGTCTTCATACCACTCTGTGTATTTTTCATACAACCATATGTGAAATGTTTGAGTCCACCAAAATTCAAAATCATCAGCCCTAAGACATTTGCTAACAGCAAATAATCCATTATGGATGCAGTTATGCTGGTTTAGTGGTTAGTACTGTTGCCTCACAGCTCTATGGCTGGGGGTTCGAATCCCACCTCCGCCCTGTGTGCACGGAGTTTGCATGTTCTCCCCGTGCTTCAGGGGTTTCCTCCAGGTACTCCAGAGTCCTCCCCATTCCAAAGACATGCATTGCAGACTGATTGGCATTTCCAAATTCTCCATACTGTGTGATTGTGCCCTACAATGGGTTGGCACCCTGTCCAAGGTGACCCCCAACTTGTGTCCCAAGTTCTCTGGGATAGGCTCCAGGCTCCCCTGAGACCTTGTGTTCAATAAGCAGTACAGAAAATGGATGGATAAGTGGATGATAGCCTGCTTAAACCAGCCGATTTTGGAAATAAATATTTATAGAAGTGCGAACCTTTTTTAATTGAATAACAACTTTACCATCCTGTGATTTACAAGGAATAAGCAAATAAGAAAAAAAAAAAAGATGCCTTTGTAAATATTTAATCATGAGTTGTGTGTTTGTACATGTATTATATTTAATGATGTCTTGACTTAATTTCTGTCTCTTACGCTTGATGTCTGCATTCTGTTTGTTCTGCCAAAGGGCTCGCTCGCAATATGTTTATCACGGTTTAAATATATGAAACGAAGAACCGCATTTTCACCCTCGACACGAGATTATTCTGGCGTGAATGCTCAAAAGCGAGATTGTAATATATGCCAGTACAGAATGCTTAAGAGAAATGAGGGACTGTGTTTAGAATAAAACGGGATACACAGCATGTGAGCTTCCTGCTTCCTGCATCCATTCATTTATCTCCATAGCACTGCGGATCTCAGCCATTATGCAGTCATACAGTCAAGTTCTGATGACTCTGTCTCCACAGGGGAAAAAAATGCATTATGGGTATTAATGAAAGACTAAATGCATGAGCTGAATAGCGTAAAACTTCACTTGAGGAACACAAAAGGGTTGACGATGCAGGCACAAAATTACACAAATAAGGAGAAATCCATCTCATAAAACTGAACGGGGATATGGTTACGCAAAATCAGGAGAAGAGACAAAAGATACACTTCATCATCACATGTGTACATGTGTGTGTGTGTGTGTGTGTGTGTGTTTGTGGATAAAAGTATTCACCCAATTACATGTCTGAGCTCAACCGAAATGGATGAATAATACAGTAAGTAATCCTTGACAAAAGCCATTTACTGTCCAATTAATTGTCTCGGAGGCAGTTACAGTCCACGATGATCAGGCTTTGCACATGGAGGAAGATTCAGAGCAAATCTGAAATGTAATGTAATTGTATTTACAGTGGGAGGCGGAGCCTAGTGCACCGGTTATTCAAAATGGCTGTCCTTATAACCTTCAGCTACATGATGTTTTATTGATGTTTATAGATGCATGAGTCACATTATGTCCTAGAGTACTTCAGGAAGTCTTTCTGATATCATTGAAGAACTGGATATGGTTTAAGGCAGATGCTTAAAAAAGATTTTGGGTGATATAAACTTGCATTACTTGTTCGTCACATTAGCCTCATAGTTTTAGGCAAAATAAAAGAAGAAAACATCAAAAAGAGTTGTTCATTAAAGCTAGAGATAAAAGCGTATAGAGAGCAGAAATACCCAGAGAAGCAGAAAAGAAGAGGTTTGGCTAAAATATCTAGTTTTCTTTAGACTTTTCTGTATTTGGAAATGTTTTTTTAAGTGTCAATCCAGTCCTGAAAATGAGGATATTGCTGTATACATTTCATATAGATATGGGCTTTCCATGCAAAAGTGGAAGTAAATTTTTAAGATGTAATTTAAAAAATATCCAATAACCGACACAATCCAGAAGATAATGTGTTCTGATATAATCTGTATTAGTAAATGCGATAACATGTACTGTATTTTCGATGTTATGTGATAATAATAATAATAATAATAAGAAGAAGAAGAAGAAGAACAAGAACAAGAAGAAAAAGAAGAAGAATGTATAGCAGTTTATGGGAGTTTAAAATCACAAGTAATTATGGTTAATGGGTAATAACCATATGGTTAATAACAAAAATAAATAAATAAATAAATTAATTAATTAATTAATTAAATAATAATAATAATAATAATAATAATAATAATAATAATAATAATTAATAATAATTAATGAACTATAAATTTATGGGATTTACTGCTATTTATGACAGGTATTACTAAGTTCAACTAAGTTTTCTGCCACAAAAAAATATGCACTTTATTTATTTATTATTTATTTATTAATAAATGTATTATTATTATTATTATTATTATTATTATTATTATTATTATTATTATTATTATATTATTATTATTATGCTCATTAGGAATTATGAATATATTTATTTTTTTGCTCATTAGGAATGTAAATCCACATCTTGATTTCTGTAAAAAGCTGGGGGGGGGTTTGCACAGAAGCGTAGAAGTTTTTATGTTTTTATGTTTTTATTATGTTTGAAAATTATGCTGAAAATAGAAAATTGAAAATTATCCCATTATGCTTGATCAGGTACATCATTAACTAAGGAGCTAAATTGTTATTTAAGGTTGCTTTCACATTGTAGCAGGTGTGGATTAGCGGGAGTCTGCGATCTACAGGTATAATGATTGGTGTGGCACACCTGAGCCCTGTTTTCCCAATGTATTAATGTGATCTCTGTTTCTTTATCCCTCTCTCTTCACAAACAGTGAGCTAAGTTAGTGTGTGTGTGTGTGTGTGTGTGTGTGTGTGTGTGTGTGTGGTCATGAGTGGAACGAAGCCGAAAGTGAAAAGTGAGCTGGAAAGCTGCCAAACCTATTTGTATTGAAATGTTTTCCTTTTGTTACCACTGTGCCACAGTCATGAGTCTAAATGTGAGAATAAAAGGCTCAGGTATGACCACACTATGGGTTTGATGTGTGTCTGAGTGGAGTACAGCCAAACAAACATTGTTACACTCACCTATTAGTCTGAATCAGAGCAAAATACATACTTTTGGTTCTGTTTGTGATTTGTTTTGTACACTGTACATAATGAAATTAAACTAAATGAAATATCATTGCCTGAAGGGCATTAAAAGCTGAAAATATACTTTGGTCCGAAACACAGTGATGGAAAAAGGTGAACAAACCTTCACGTGCTTATAGAAATCCCCAAAATCCCCTGAGCATGAAGAACAGAAAGCCAGCACGAAATAAATGATTAGCTAATTATATAAAGAACAAGCTTAAAACAGTTTATTTTGCTTCCAGCTTTTATTTTCGGAACATTTGTGCACAGTACAATTCTGTTCCTTCGATGCGTTTTTGCCTCACAGCTCAGTTTAGCAGCTTACATCTACAAAAAAAAAAAAAGCTGCAACCAAAAATACACAGCACATGTTTGGCTCATTTCCTGCAGGATCGATTCAGAGTTGAATCACTTTCTTACTGCAATCAAACCTACACCAGAGATCTCTTGGCACCAGCCCGAGACCACCTCACTCTCAAACTGTCTGTTTTATTCTGTACCAGAGTGTGATTGCTGTGTTCTGCCTAAAAAAAAAAAAAAAAGCACTGAGGCAGTTGGCGAGAGGACTGTGGTCCTTCTTGGTCAAGGTCCTTCATTATCATGTCCAGTGTTGAAATATTAAGTACATGCATTGACTGTTCTTGCTCTATTTGACATTCGCAAGTCCAAAACTTCAGATTTGTGCTTACTCGACTATCCTCGGCTTGTTTCCTTCCTCCTCATACACACACAGCTTATGTTTGCCTCCTGCGGTTGTATCAGATCGAAACGGAGGGTGAACCTTTCCTCTCTGCTCATCAGACTCTCATTACAGGAAGTTCAGGGGTCAGCTGACATACTACAGCAACATCGAGACAGAAAACGATCCGCGGTGGTGGGGTCGGCCGCACCCTGTTTACCCATAAATCTCATTACCACAATGCTGACCTCCAGCATGAGCACTATCCTTTAACAGGAAGTGGTTAGCAGGAGGACTGACCCTCTCAGTACTATCCCCTTCCTCTCAAGCCGCCTGCAACTCTTAGAAAAAAAATCTGAATGGATGTGAAAGAGAAATATATATATACACATATATATACACACACACAAGGCTCTCTGGGTTCTGTGTCTGGAACCTGATTAAGATTGAAAAGAGTACTTGGTTTTCTGCAATACAGTGTCCATCTTGGTTAATAGGATCCATGTTAGCGCTGGTGTGCTCTTTGGCCTTTTAGCAAAATGAGTTATTGCTTTAAGCTCCTTTTCTCAAGATCCATTTCAGTGTTTCTGGAGGGCACCATCATTTCTGAGATCAATACGAAGCTCACAGTAGAGAGAGTAGCAGCATAAATGTTATTTTCTTTAAAATAATAGCTGCCTCCAAGCTTGGGAGCTTAAAAGCCTCCATAAGAGCGATCTCTTATGTGCCTGAATACAAAGGATCTTTGGTCATCTGTTATCCTGTTATTCTTCTAAATCAAACATTTGCAGAAAGAAACCAGGACACTCCATCAAAAGGCATCAACTTAAGTACCGCAAATGAGACAGTAGCAGATAAAAAAAATAAAAAAAAAATTAATATTTTAAAGCGTCCTAACAATGCAGCCTCCCACGTAGCCACTCAAGAGTCTTATTATCCCCAGTTAGGGTTTTGAAACATGTCTCACCATAATTCGTCTAAAAGCTTCAGGTCGCTATCCCTATGATGCTCCCTTTAAGCTGATTGAAATCAGATGAATCCTCACAAGATTGTGACAGCATGAAGAAAAATAACCAAAGATGCTTAGCGAAGTAATTACACCACAGGGTGATGGATCTCGGTGCCCCATAATTCTGATGGGAAGTCACTGAAATGAGGGATTTGTTCAATTGTGGAACTGAGTCATTGGAGGGACAAAAGCACGCCTCGTCCGTCATCATTTCCAGGATGGACAAGGTCAAATAAAAATCAGACTCCGAGAGGAATGTTTAATCTGCCCGGGGGGAAAAACAAATAAATTATGCCCAGATACACCAGATGTATGCGGAGTGATCCGATCTGTGATTACATGCACTGGCCACTTTAATAGGAACTCTTGCAATGATCTAATCAGCCAATCATGTGGCAGGAGAGTAGTGCATACACTCATGATGAAACACACAAGACAACACGATAACAAAGTGCTAAATTTCATGAAGAGGTAGGTCTTACGTTGTCATTTGAAGACAGCCAGTGACTCAGCTGTTCCAACAGCCAGGGGAAGTTCATTCCACCATCTAGATCCCAGGACAGAGAAGAGCCTTGATGCATGCCTTCCTTGTAACCTGAGACATGGTGAGTCCAACCAAGCACCAAGGATTGGTGGTGCAGTGTGGAGTGATGTGTGCTTTAAGATAGAATGGGGACAACATCTGATCTTTTATAGAGTTTAGACAGAATGATGGGAAAAGTTAAAAAAAAAAACAAAAAAAAAACACCCAGAAATGCCGTGTTGATGTGGGGGGTCAGTGGAGAATGGCCAGACATGTTTGACCTGACAGGAAGGCTACAGTAACTCAAATAATAACTCTTTACAACTGTGGTGAGCAGAAAAGCATCTCAGAATGCACAACATGTTGTTGAACTTTAAGGTGGTTGGGGTAGTACAGTAGAAAATCACATCAGGTTCCACTCCTGACAGCCAAGAACAGGAATCTGAGAAATAAACAGGTTTCAGAATTTTGAAATATTTCAAACAAACAAAGTAAATGTTTAATATCTTGAATATTTAAAATGAAAGATTCTGCACTATTTCTAAGTCTGTAGGGCTCTCTCTCTCTCTCTCTCTCTCTCTCTCTCTCTCTGTATGTGTGTGTGTGAACTATTTCTAGTTCCATTGTTAACTATAAATGTAAGCAAATGTGTGATACTGACCATGTTGCCCGCTTTGTACAAAAGGTCAGATTTTCCTCGTGTCTAATCTCTTCTGTTGAAGCATGTGTTCAGACGACAGTTCGATGGATTTGAACTAAAACAGATCATAAGCTTTTGCACAAATTTGTGGAGTCCGTGCCAACTCGAGTGCACACTGTCATCAAAGCAAAAAATTAAAATAAAAAAAAATTAAAAACTCTGAAATTCATGTAAATATTTCAAAAAGATTTGACTTTTGACTCAAGTTGTTATCAGTGATATAATTTTGAAACGAAAATTGTTGTATTCAATTAGAAAAGAATGCAAAATAGAAGCATTTCTAAGCACTGGTGCTCTCAGATGCTTGGACCCCACAGTGTGTGTATATATAGATATACATGTATATAAAATAAAACAATCAAACAAAACCATCCATTCAAGACCCAGATCTGAAATATTCACACAGCACCCAGGACCCAGGATAATAACACCATTTGTTTGGGCATTACAGTAATAACTAACTTGTGGATTTGCCCCAAATCTGTTTAAGTAGACTTCCATTCGAGGCACAAAATTGTTCTCAGAATAACAGTTACAAAATGAGGTCAGATTTGCATCTTCTTTAAAAAAAAAAGAAAGAAAGAAAGAAAGAAAATAAAATAAAAAACAGCAGTTCACACAGGGTAGATGTAATTTTCTACTCTCTCTGGTGCACTAAATCACGGCTTCATAGCGCACTCATCTCTGCCTTTATTTTAACCCCTGCTGCGTTCCACCTCTGAAAGATTGATATTAGCTTGAAAACAATACCTCACCTAATGATGTGCCCAGAAAGTATTTACTCAAGTTTTCAGGCTTTTCTATTGATTCCCATTGTGCAGTCGTCCTACTCTGGCACTTAAAAAAACAAAACAAAAAAAAACCCTTTGAAGCTTTGTGTGTGTGGAGAAACATGTCTTCGCTCTTATCTAATTACTGTCGTGAATTGTCAGCTAAATTGGCGCAGTTTGATACCGTCAAATTCGTCATTTAGTAGTTACAAACTCATCCGGGACTCGCTAGCATGAGGATAATGATAGCAAGCACTAATGAACTGTCTCATTAGGAATATCTCAATCTCTATAACAAAAAAAATTATGCATATATTCTAATATAAGGCCCGCGATAACAAACCCCAGGAACCCAAGCAGCTGCTATTATTCTTTCTTTTGTGAGGAAAATGAGGAAATGTGACACTGTTAAGAAAATTGAAATGATGGAATAGACTTAAACAAAGGCAACCTCCGTACAGGATGAGACATATATTCCATTTTCCGTCTCCATCTTATCCACGACGTGGCTGTCAAAGCATGTCGCTCCGTTTAATATGAACATGCGCAAGCACACAAGGGCAATTTTTGCCAAGCAATTAACACTGAACAATGGCAAACTGAAGGGCCTTTTCAACCCTCAGACCTATCAAGCATGGAGCCTTGAAATTACTGACAAAGAGCCGCGCCATGGGACGAGATTGCCAGCTTAGAGAGGATGTGGAAAATTTTTTTAAAAAATAGGCCATTTCTTTCTAGGCTTTGGTGTCCAGCAGAGATCTGGAGGATGAAAAGATTTCATGGTGGCACAGACTCTTAATTTAAAGGTGAAATTGACAATCAGATACCACCAGCTGAGGAGGCTAACACACACACACACACACACACACACAAAAGTAATCACCACCCATAACCCTTGACAGGAAGCTCTCTGTCACCACTAATAACGTTGTCTCTGTGTGTGTGTGTGTGTTGATGTGTGGTTTTGTGTTTACGACCCAAACACATTCTTCTTTAAAAAAAAAAACAGGACGAGGACATTTTCATTTAAGCAGACGATTAGCGAGATGTTATTAGCGAGCGTGTGCTAAAATCTCACCCACTAATTGACAGAGAGACAGGAGGGTGTATTGGACGTTATTTATGACTTTTTATAAAAAATCTATGTTTATTTATAAGACATCCGATTGTTCGTGTGATTGACTGATTATTCAGAGTCGTCTGAACACAAATGGTATCCGGACAAGAGTGATTCGTGCTACACGCTCAAGGTTAGGTGCTAGCTTAGCGGAGGACGTAAAGACCATTACAAAGGCTGAGTTCCTGTATTAGGTTATTCTTGTGGGCAAAACACACTTTCAAAGATGATGTGAAAGAGCAATTCGGTGAAAAGGAAACAAAAACAACCCCGAAATAACCATTTGCATGCATATAAACAAAAATCAGCCGTCATGATTTGATGTAAAACAAAACAATGGCTTCTATGTGACTGGATTTTCAAGGAAATGGTTTGTTTATTTACATCTCAAAGCCATGCTGGCGCTCGTGCATAGGTACACTGGGGGGAAAAGATGCAAACAGTGTTTCAATATATATGGTCCTTATAAAAAAGCTTAAAATTAAATATTAAAAAAAAAAAAAAAATCTAATTATATTACCTTAAAATCGTTTTTTTTTTTTTTTTAATCCCTGGTAGGAAATTTGATCCAAAGCAACTTAACCAAGCTGAGCTATTGATAGTTCAGAGCCCAACACCTTGTTGACTCTGGGATTTGAACTAACAACTTTCCGGGCACTAAAAAAGCACCTGAACAGCTGATCCCTGCCTGCAGAGTTACAGTACAAAAGTAATAGTTCTTTTCCTATAAATATATATATATATATACACACATATATAATCTCCTACACATTGTTCACAGAGCCTGAATATCTACTGGCCCCTGAAATCAGATTTCTCCCTTCGATAGAGCGATGGACAAGCGAAAGACGTATGAGGAAAAGAGGCATAGCAGTGCGAGGTGATTACGATGACAAGCCCTATCAGTATCTCTCGCACTTCTCTATATCCATGTCCTCTCTCCCATATCGTTCGCATGGCACTCGTTAATTAAGCCTTACGTCTGGCCGGGTCTTTGTCAGAAGACATCACAAAAAAGACAAGGGGCAAAAAAAACCAAAAAAAAAACACGGCTCAGAAATAAACATGTTTGTAAGTGGGCGTTTGAAAAGGCCATTAGAGATGAGCTGTATAATGCAAACAAAATGTGGCCTTGCCAAGAGAAGAGAGAGTGTAATGAGTGTGCAAGTGCCGTGCTGCCAGGCTCTGCTTTAACAAACATATATAGGATATGGCTTTACACTAGACAGGCAGACAGACAGACATACAGGCAGACAGGCAGGCAGACAGACACACAGACAGACAGACAGATAGATAGATAGATAGATAGATAGATAGATAGATAGATAGATAGATAGATAGATAGATAGATCAAATGCAAAATTGTTTACAAATATGCTTAATGTTCATTGATGTGACAGGAGAATGAAAGAGAGAACGGAAGCAAAATATGGACGAGGAGGGAGGAAGGAAGGAAAAAAAGAAAGAAAGAAAGAAAGAAAAATAGTGTTGTAGGTTTGTAGGAAGGAAGTAATGAAAAAAGATGGATCAGGAAGGAACAAAGGAAGGCAGACAGCAAGAAAGAAAGATAGACAGACAGACAGACAGACAGACAGATAGATAGATAGATAGATAGGAGAATAAAAGAGTGAAAGGAAGAAAAATATGGATGAGGAAGGAGGAAAGAAAGAAAGGAAAGAACAGCAAAACCTGTTGTAGGATTTCAGGAACAAAGCAATGAAACAAAATATGGATAAGGAAGGAAGAAAGTACGGGATAACTAAAGCAAGCAAGTAAGAAAGAATCCATAGAGAAGCATTGTTTTAGGGTTCTACACTGAAGCTTTAAGGCTTTCCTCACTGGGATAAGTGAAGAACCCTTTGATGTGTTTGGATTGTAGTACGTGTGCATTTTCACTAAGTTCAGGAGAAGATGCTCATGGGTCAACTTTTGTAAATTATAACATCCAGAACTTTCCATGAGTGTATTTCATCTGTAAGTTTCAAGCTCATTACATAAATAAAAAAAAAGGTTTTTAACTGAAATCCTGTACAAAACAAAAATTACAAAATATAGCCTCCATGCTCTAAATGATCTACAATACAGTGTTAAGTGTGTACACTCTAGCCTGCACCCCATCTTAAAGACAAGGGAAGAAGAAGAGGAATGAGGAAGACCAGCACTGCACTCGCTACACGAAGTATCAATAATGCTGAGAATAATGCACTACAGTGAGTTTGTTTAGCTGGCAGGTGTGTGATGTGTACAGGACATTTTAATCGCTATGTATACTTCAAACTTAAGCCTTTAGCTAAAACACACACACACACACACACACACACACACGTGCGCATACACACGTACACACGGTACTCATTGTTTCACTTTGAAATTACTTCTGAGTAAATAGATTCGTAAGGCCGATGGCCTGTTCCTCCCACGCAGCAGAGCAGAGTCTTCAGCATCACGGCGAAAATAAGAAATTAGAATTAAATCAAATCCCCGATGGCTAATCCTTCCAATGGAAAACTGACTTCAAAGTTTGATTTCAGAGGCGTGCGAGGCTGAAACGAGCTCTCGTGCCTTCACATGCACACGCACACACACTCACCCGGCTAATGAGCCCTTCAAAGAGAGCGGGGTGTGCGGAGGCTGACCGCAAGAGACCACAACACAGAACTCTCACTCATACTCCTCTCAATTTATGCACTAATAAAGTCTCCTGCACCTCCATAACTCCCCACATACCTCTAATTTCATATGCAGCGTGTGCAGAGAAATCACATTCACACCCTCTTAAACACACGACATTTATCGCTAATTCAGATCTTTATCACATCTTGTCTTTAATCCTCAGACTTATCAAGGGGGCTGTGTCCCAAACCACACGCATAGGCCTACCCTTGCGCTGAAAACTTTGTCAAATGAGCTCACATACTAAACAAGTGAGTGCGGTTTAGCTGGCTAAGCTATTTTTTGCTATCAAAGTGAAGCTTTCTTATCTCTTAGCAAGCATCGCTGTGTCACTGGTTCCAACCAGGCAGAACTCTCCTACTCCTTTGGGACCATCCTGTTCATGGACAATGTAAAAAGAAAATACAAGAATGCAGAAATTCTTTGTCCAAGTTCTTCTCCTGGGAGTACAGGAGCAGTCCAGTTGGGCATGCCCAATATAACTTTAATGAACATAATTAATTTACACATATTGTAGAAATGCAAGTGGAAATGCCCCCAAGAGTCATTTAAAACAGATTTAAATCCAATTAGTTTATCCAGATGTTATACACACCCAACGTCCTCATGGTACATTTTGTTATAACTCAATAATAACCCAATCCTTGCAATCCATTTTCTCATAACCAAAACCCCGAAATGTTGATTATAAGCAAAACTTTTCTTGATACAGGAAGTCATACCAAAACCCATTCTAATATACGTACTATGTTATATCTGTATGCCCTTACAATATATTTCTTCATTAGAAAAATGCTCTCGATATACGACATAACCAACACTCCTAAGAGGATACGTCATTACTGAACCCTTCTTAATGTATCATGTCTGTAACCCATTTTAATATATTTCATTACAATAAGACTGCTCCAAACACATTGCACCACAAACAAAATCCATTCTAATATATTAAGTCATACCTGAAACCTTTTTCATCTAGGGCTAAGTGATACAACGATACAGAGTGGGTATTGGATGCATCAACTTTTTTTTTTCAGTAAATATATTTCCAGTAAGGGTATTCACATGAAATTTTCACCAGTCGTCAGGATTAACTCAAGAAAACTGGAAATATAAACAATTCACAACATTAAAGTCCATAAATAAATGACACAGGAAAAAAAAATGTATTGAACACGCTAAGACAAAGCAGTTCTCCGAGTCAAGGTAAGGCAAGGAACCAGCTGAAATAAGTAAGGAATTATACCCCCTATGTGTGCAAATTAATATCAGCTGAGTTAGTAAACTGATGGTCTATAAAAAGGCTTTTCATTACCAAGGTGTCACACAAACATCTCATGATGGGTAAAAGCAAAAAGCTCTCCCAAGAACTTCGGAACCTTATTTTTGCAAAACATATTGATGGAATCAGATACAGACGTATTTCAAAACTTCTGAATCCTCCAGTAAGCACCATTGGGACCATTATCCACAAGTGGAAGCAACAT
>JANDJT010000012.1:4547397-4559353 GCA_024331685.1 Stegophilus panzeri | reverse complement strand
ATATATCTATATATATATATATATATATATATATATATATATATATATACTCAGAGGGCAGCTGCATGGGCATATGATTTTTAGTTACATGGAGGACCTTTTTTTAATCTCCGCCTACCCACAATTTGTGTTTATTAATACTGTTTGATGTTTTGGATCACACACACACACACACACACACACACACACACACACACACACTCCTGGCTAGGACATGAATATAAAGATGTTAGATGTGCACGGAAATCAATAACCCCCTGAAACACACTGTTATTGCTTCTAATTGCTGCATCAACTAGTGTACATTCATCTCTTTAGTGGCCCATTCACACCTTCCATGCAGAGCTTGTTGAGTATCCACACACACATACACACACACACACACACACCTATAGACTCAGTGATTTGCTGTCAGGGTGCCATGACAACAAATTCATCACCCTTTTCCAAACTAAGCCTCACACACAAACACACACACACACACACACACACACACACACACACACACGCCAATCCTCTTTAAGCTTCCATGGAGAGATGGTGATCTCAGCTCAGCCTCCTGTGATGCTGAGTTTGTGGAGACCATGAATGATAACCATGCTATAATACAAACCAAAATGAACACTAAAGGAAAGAAGTGTGTGTTTATGCATGAGCAAGACCGAATGATCCAGCCATGGAAAATCAAATGTACAAAGCACTAATACGGATTATATCCTCTAATCTAAATATCCCCCAGATGCTTGCAGTACATTTTTAATGGAAAAGTGCCCAAAATTCAGTCACTCTGACAGAAAATGAATGGCCTGCCCTTTTTTATTTCAAGATGTGACCTGATTTGTTTGTCTACACTGATAACTGAAACTCACTGAACATCATAAATCTCCTGATGTTTTATTTATACAATTATAGTCACATGAGACAATGCCACAAAGCCATGGTTATTTATAACCGTGGTCAATAATGAATGAAAAAAAATGATATTTTGACTGACAGAGTGATAAATTAAATAAATCCTGCTCTCTTTGGGCCTCCATAGCACTACTGCGTACTTCTCTTACTACAGCGACATTTACAACATTGGTCGAGAGCTAGATTTTCAAAAGCTCATGCTAGTTAGATACATGTTGATAACTTTACATTAAGGTTCCCCTTAAATGGCATTATTTACCAAATCAATATTACTTGAACAAACCATGAATGTCAACATTAATAAACCAAATTAACACCTTCTATTAATCTGTTTGTTTTTTTTTTAATAATAATAAACCAAATAAACTAAATAATCAACATCGACAACACGTTAATGAACATATGGAGTTTTTTTTTCTTCATGGATTGAGTCAACTTTAGTAAATTCAGCTATATTTACGTATATCACATTAAAAACAAAAAAAAACATGAATTAATACGTGTGGTACGTCACTTTCTGTATTGCTATTGAAGTTCATGGTTTAAGGCAAACTAATGGAGTAAATACTGTTGGTTAAAAGAAAAAGAATGTTTTGGGTTTTTTTTTTTTTTTTTTTTGCTTTTTGAGTTGATTTTTTTTTAAATAGCATCGATCGTTATTTTTGCTACTGCTGTTTATCGGAGGTTTGTTGTTGACCTTTGTCTTCCCAGATTGGTAGCTCTTGTGAGATTAGGTGGAAATTGCGCACGGCTGAATGTCCTCTGTGTTTAAGTGTAACTACAAAATATCTTCTTAAAAACACATTTGACTTATCTCGTCTAATAACCTTGAACATAAAAAGCTGCTACGCTTTTATTTTTTTTTACATTTGTATCTAATAGCAGCATAGGCCTCTTAATCTGTACTCCCATTGCTGGGAGGAAATCGCCGCACTCAAAGTGCCTCAGTAACATTTCACTAAAGCTCCTGAGTGCGAGGCATCTGTTCATATTAATAAAGAGCTCCTGTTTTTGCTGTCACTGTTCTATCCCCATATGGGGGAATATGGGATTAAAGCACAGTGCTGAGGTGCTTTAAAGCAAACACACTATGGGTTTTTTTTTTCTATCCTCTTAAATCCCTCTTAGCACAATGCAGGAGTCCAGCACTCAAATCCTTTTCTAACACACTCCATACCAAACTTCATTATATTGAAACCAGCCACAGGAGAGCAATACATATAAAAAAAAATATAAAATTGGATCAGTTGAGGGTTTTATTTTTTTCTGTCTACCCTACTTACATTGATAACCAAGGTGCAGTACACTGTGACCTCAGATAGAGTATGAGGTAGAGAAGCAGGAAAAACAGACACTTTCTTTTCCCATGGGAAAACCGTGATGAACGATCTACAATTAGGGCATTGGAGGAATCCACGCATATGAATTTACCACATCCACCACACACTCTTAATGTACAAAAGTAAGAATTGATGACGTGCCAATTGATGTATATGTATGTAAATTATCAGACGGGGAGGGGTTAGGGTGAGGGGTGGGATCTAATTAAAAGTTCATTTGTATCGATACATACCTACAGTATATATATA
Organism: Stegophilus panzeri; assembly: GCA_024331685.1. NCBI lineage: Eukaryota > Metazoa > Chordata > Actinopteri > Siluriformes > Trichomycteridae > Stegophilus > Stegophilus panzeri. Next base: position 4,556,852 of record JANDJT010000012.1, on the reverse strand, counting down.
ACATCATTCTCAAAATCATTGTGAAGTCTTGCCACCTCTTTATATAAGCTGTGAGTAGTGCTGTCCAGTTATATACAGCTTGCCCTTGCCATTGTGTATTCAACAATGGATTCTTTGTGATGCTTTGCCTAAAAAGAAAATTTAATATTGGGGACAGCTTACATTAGAACAAAAACATGGACATGGACTGTTATGCCAAACTTCTTTGTGTCCGTGTGGGTTTCCTCCAGGTTCTCCAGTTTCTACCCACCTCCTTGAAGGTGGATGGGCTATGATAGATTGCCCCTAGATGTGAGTGTATTTGTATCGTGCCCTGTGATGTACTGGCATACTATCTAGGGTGTATTCCAATCTTATTCCCAGAAGTCCAGAACCAACACAATCCTGACCATGATAATAAAGCCATTAGCGAAGAAGCAGTATCGGTTATGAATCTCACTTCAAGTAAATATTCAAGTGATTAAATTTGTTAACGAGAATCAAAAAGTGTGATTCAGAGGTGTTATATTTGCACATGGATATGTCATTATTGCATGCTATGGAGGCAAGATTCTAACTCACTAGCAGAGTTAAGTAACACAGCTCCAACAGCTGTCATGTACAGATAGAGACAGAGGAGTAAACCCAATTTGAACACGGGCAATCAAATGTTACACTTTTGTAATGGAAAGTATTTTATTGATCCCGTTTAAACAGCTTCGTCCGCCATTTTGAAAACGAATTGGTGTCAGATTGCAGCAATACCTTCTGGGCAAGTAGTACTCCTGAAGAACACTGATGTCGACTCAACGCCTACCCTTGTCTAATAAACTTAACTCAAGCTGATAGAATAATGGAGTGACCCTTAAGCTGGCCAAGGGGAAGTAGACAGGGGTGTGTTAAGTCGGAATTGGACCAAAGGGAGAGAGAGTGTTTTAGAGAGAGAAAAAGCAAGTAACAGACTGTTATTTTAACAGAGTGCTTCCTGTAAACAACTTCTTTATATAGAGTTCATAAGGCAGCTGAGATCGGAGTGGTTAAAACGTATCGGCAGGTGTGTTCTTACTCTTCCGTTGGTCTATAAGCTCCTTAATCCTTCATCAATGCTTTCCAGAGATCTTTTCTAAAAAGGCAATACATTCCAAAGCACAATAAAACACAAAGTGATACCTCACAATTAACTCTCTTATTGATTTAAGATCATGAGTATTGATTTGGATATTATTAGGAATCCCACCACAAGCCTGACAGCTTTATTGATTTATAATCTGACATGTACAGTATTAACCCATTTTCCCAAAGGATAAATAAGCACAACAAAATCAATGATTGGTTTAAACTTCTGAAGAAACAACCTGTCTATCTATCGATCTATCTATCTATCCATCCATCCATCCATCCATCTATCTATATGTATATATGTATATGTTATGTGAGAGCCATTGTATAGTTTTTCTTGTTTGGTAGCCATTTTGAGGCAAAAACTAAAACATGACTCTGTAGCTATACATTTCTTCCAATCTCGATTATATTTGCATCAAAGTGTGTGCTCTGTGGTACCCTAAGAATAGCTTGGAAGCATTAAGAACATGCCTTCTGGCTAAGTTGTGCTCCTGAAGTCTGTAGTGATATTGAGACTTAAATCCCCCCACCCCCCCACCCCCATGCCATTTGCTTACCACCTGTTCAATACATCTATCCCAGTATCATTGTGAAATCTTGCCACTCCTTACATAAGTTGAGCAGAGTTACCCAGTTATATGATGCCTGCTGTTTTGTGTATTCATCCATTAATTATTTCTTGTATTTTGCCTAAAAATAAAATAAAATATTGGAGGAAGCATGCATCAGAGCCAAAAACTGGACATGGTGTGTCCCAGACCACTTGCAAAAAGGCAGGCTGGCTGGATGGTGCAGTCATTGACAAGGAACCCCCGAACTTGGCAGCTGAGTCATTCCGTCCATTGGAGTTGGAGGGAAGCCCAGCCTAAGTGGTTCAGGCCTTTCTGTACTCCAAGAATGATGCCTAATATACTGTATGTTCTGTCTTGTCTATTGAAGGAGATACAATCTGGAGTAGCACTTGTGATTTGCATCAGAGAACATTCACGTGCCCCATTGATGACTCCCACATGGAGCATCTGTGCAATCCCGATCCCAGACCCAGGGGCAAGTCTTGACACCTTTGTGTTTCAGCTGGGGGTCCTGTGGCAGGTTGCCTAGATATATCACATATTCTTTTTGCCAGTTTGACCATAGAATTTCTCATGTATTTTACCTTTGAGCATTGTTTGCCTATGAGTCCTACTATTTGACTTTAGAACTACAGTACCAACTGCTGCTATTTAAAAATTTTGCTTTGGATTTTTGATTTCTTAAAACTTTGTTTCCTCAAGTGTTTTAATAAACTTCTGTCTAGGGATCTTCAAAATCCCACTGAGACTGTCTTGTGACAGATTGATTGTAAATGACAAGATGTTCAAAATTTACAGAAAACAAATACTGAATATGCCCTGAGGGGAAACAGGTCTTTGCAACTAATAATACTGGATCTAATATCCCGGTACTTTCAACATAGGCAAAAGGGAGTCATAACAACAAATTTGCAAAACACACACACACACACACACACACACACACACACACACACACACACCTAGCAAAGAACCCATGGATCACAAATAGAAAACGACAAGCACAAATGTATGCTCTTCCTGTATTTTTCAAAAAATTATCAGCCACCCAAAAGGCATAAACTGGAAAGCTATAGGGTAAGTGGTTAAAAAAAATAAAATAAAAAGTGTGCATGTGTGAGAGCGCACTGCAGATTTGCCTATGCAAAAGTGACACATTTCACACATAGTTTAGTCCAACATAGCAGGGCTGAATATTAAGTACCATATGTGAAGATGTAAAAGTTCAAGAGATAAATTCCCTAATAAAAATGACTAATATTACTACAATTTGTATACAAAAGAAAAGGTTGTTATCAGCATCTGTTATTATAAAAAAAAAGTCAAAGCCATCTTTAACATCTTAGCAAAAAAAATACAACAATGATATTAAAGATATCTTTAACACGACACAGTAGCTCTGATAATCTCTCAAAGAAATAAGATATAATGATCAGACTCTTGTTTAGCTGTGAAGTATGTTTCCATCCATGTGTTCTACTTAGTGCTATTCAATATTGTACTATTCACGTTGTGAACGATTTTTCTGTGAATGCTTTGTTGTAGCTGTTATGCTTAGCATGCTAGCTAAATAGTATGGGAAGCATATTACATTGACATAAACATGTATTAATACTATAGTAGTGTTCATTTTGGGATGCAGTCCATGATTGTGTCGGTAAAGAGAAGATGATTCAAGGAGAATGAAACAAAATAAAGAATGGAAATAAGTAGAAAAAATGATGTAGACTGTGTGGCACTCTTTTGATGATGTCATCATATTGCTCCTCTTTTGAATATTTAAAAGCTAATGGAGAACCAATCAAAGTTTGGGAGCAAATATCAGTCTGCAAATGGCACCATCACCATTCTGTTTGGACAATAGCAATAACAGTAGCTTTGCACTTCATTAATAAAACATAAGCTCAAATTGTCAGCTTTCGTTTTGGATACATAGACTTGGAGAGAGATTGGGTGGATTTATCCTCTTACGCTAATGGTGGCACTCAACAGAGACAAAAGCACTTTAAAGAGAAGAGGATCTGGCAGCCATCCTGCTTTCAGGGCAGTGTCTCAACTCATCCATCTAGGACAGATAATGGAGTGTCCTTCACCTGCTGATGCCTCAAGGCGTGTCCAGTTATCTCAAGGGACCAGCCACCTCGTTAAAAGATGGAATGGAGAGAGAGAGGGAGAGAGAGAGAGAGAGAGAGAGAGAGAGATAGAGAGAGGGGGAGAGAGAGAGCAGGAAAGAGTGAGAGAGAAGTGGCACTAATTTGAGCCATGGAGGAAAGGATGGAGATTAAGGGCAAGAAAGCATTGAGGGATAACGGTCATTTTCTCTCCGGTTTTGATTTGCTTGTTAGCAGCAGTAGCTCAGAAGTTAAAGTTGTGTGCTTGCCGAGTCGCAGGGTTGCTAGAGACCCCCTGTAGGTCCCTCAGCAAGACATTTTACTCTCAATTTTATGCCTAGATTGGATTCGGAACTCATATCCAAGTCTCGTGGGAAAATCAGCCTACTAAATGAATAAATGTGACCAGTTTAACAGTGGATCTACACGTGCATTTCGACTACATGGGTGGTTTTAGGAACCAGGGAACTTCAGGCACATTTTCACCAAAGTAACTAAGGTTGATTTTAGTTCCAGTTTCAGATACTGTAAATACCTTTTGACAGGCCATGACCTACTGGAGAAAAGTTTGCCATGGTTTAAAACAGTGGCCACCAACCCTCATGATTGAGAGCTGCTGTATCTTCATGCACGTTTCATCTCCAACCAAAATCTAACACAGCTGTTTTAGTTGATCAAGAACATCTTAAGGCAATGATTAGATGGTCACGTGGCTATGATTATGGTTGGAGCTAAAGTCTTCAGGAAGGTACATCTCCAGGAACAGGGTTGGTGACCACTGGTTTAAAATATGATGATGTACAACTTCATATTAGCATGGTAGTTGCAACCTGTTCAATGCTACAATGAGATCTTAATGTACAGTCCACAACATTTATGTTATCTTCCTATCTAAATGGGTTTGAAATATCATTCATATTCCTTATATGCTTTATCCTGGTTAGGGTCGAGATGAATCCGAAGCCTATCACAGGAACACTGAGGGAACAAAATTCTTTAAATGGTTTCTACACTGAAGAATTCTTTAAGAAGTATGATGAAGCATGAACCCGTTTGCTAGTTTTCTTATTCCAAGTACTTCCTAATTTCTTTCTGCCTATTTGGTGGTGTCTCTTGTTTACTTTTCTCTACTCCTTCTTCCCTAAAAATAGCTCAACACAAACTGTACCACTTATACAGTTAATGATAACTGTTAAACAGTTCTCAGTTGCCAAGTCAGACTTTTGGATAAAAAACAACAGCATCAGCGAATATAAGTAGCTGATATGCAAGTGCAATCTGTTCCACTTGTAAACACTGATATTAATATTGAATCATGGTACAGTTTATTACCGTATTTCCTGTATTTATGCTAATGCTTGTCCCGCAAGCTGCAGTTTTTATAGCCATTCACCGTCTCTCAATCTTAGGCCGAGCTGTAATGTATCCTTACAGCGCGCCGTCCCGGGAGAAGCTCTAGCCTTTACTTAGAAAACGGATCCATTTCCTCCAATCCATCTTTCACAGCAATGCATAATTCATACACTATCTATCTACCACAATAGCATCACAATGAAAACTCTGGTAAATACTGAGAGAGAGAGAGAGAGAGAGAGAGAGAGAGAGAGAGAGAGAGAGACATGAAACCACTTTCTAAGGCTCTCCAGGACATGATGATCTGCTGTCCACTAGGGGTGCACCAATATTAAATTTTCATCACGAGATAATTGTCTAACCTCACAGTTCATCAGATTATTTATATTACTTACTGTTTACCTCCTTCTCGTTGGTCAGCATTTTTGTTGGAAATGAACATCATTAGCATCTAATTTTGGATTTAGGTTATGAACCAAAATGATTTCTTATTTTCCCTTCTTTGGAATCAAATGGACACATTGCACCTCCGGGGTTAGGTGTTTGATTCCTACTTCCGCCCTGTGTGCGTGGAGTTTGCATGTTCTCCCCGTGCTTCGGGGGTTTCTCCCGGGTACTCTGGTTTCCTCCCCCAGTCCAAAGACATGCTTGTAGGCTGATCGGCATCTATAAATTGTCCGTAGTGTGTGAATGGGTGTACGGTTGTGTGTGCGATTGTGCCCTGTGATCCGTTGGTGCCCCGTTCAGGCTGTCCCCTGCCTTGTTCCCCGAGTCCCCTGCGATAGGCTCCAGGCTTCCTGCGACCCTGTGTAGGATAAGCCATATAGAAAATGGATGGATGGATGAATGGATGGATGGACAACAGTAGAGAAGAAAGCAGATGCTTTTCCTAGCTTTATTCGATGAGACAGCTAGCGCACAGTTAGGTGATTTGGCGTTGATTATTTTCTCATAATAGTGTGTACCTGATTATAGGTACATGATTACAGTCCTCGCAGTACCAGATGTAATTCTTGCATTACAAGCAACCCAGACAACTGAGGAACTTTTCTAACGTATATTGTTTTAAGGGAGAACTCTGACTCGTGCAGGTGTTTAATATCTTATTTGTGGAAATAAGGTCTGGACTCTCTGTGGGAGTTTAGGCAGCTGCTGCAGTGTACAGCTGCTAATAGGAACGAGGAACTTCGCTCTCACTAATCAGGCCATGCTAATCACTGCGCTCGGTAAAAGCAGCTGAGATTAACTCTTCAGTACTACCCAGGTCCAAATGACCCATTTTACATATTTATATACTGAAAATAATGGTTTTGGACATGAAGTTCTAGGTTAAGCAATGAACAAAACACCAGAAACCACTAACAGCAGCTAACAGTACTTGCTTGTGAACAACATGTGATCACATGTGGTCTACTGTGGGAAACTGGAGCGATGTATTCCAAGCTAGCAACATAAAGAAAAGATTTTGTTAGAAACTTGTCCATTAATGCTCTTCCTTAACAAAGGCTAAGGAAATGTATACAGAGAAAAAAAAAATACTCTCTTTATTATACAGATTATATAATTATGTAAAATACAGCAAGTGCGTAAAAGTTTCAGTCAGATTTAATAAGTTTTCTCGTCTCCCATAACAGCTCGAGGTGTGAAACCTTTTCACTGAGAAGTGTGTATCACGTTTGTCTATCACCATATCTTTTCTCCGATCCTGAGGGGGTATGAAAGCAAATCTCACACCTTTTCAATCAAATCCTGCAGATCCCACAGCAACAGAAGAGATGGAGAGAGAGCGACTCGACTCTTATTAAAACAGACGGCGATGACAAATATTAGTCCTGATACTCCAGAGGACACTAAAAAGAGCAATACAGTGTATTAACGGATGTGGGTCATGTTCCTGAACGCAGTAGAGCGCCGTACTCTCTCAGCCTTCTTCTCACCCTTCTGTTCCGGTTGGGTCAAAATGACCTGTTTTAGACTTTTAGACAAATCCTGACAGAAATATCATAGGTGTGGTGTGGTTCTTCTATAACAAAGTCACCAATAAATGTGACGTCTAGAGCAGACAGTAAGATTTAAGTGGTAATTTTGCATGGTAACTGTTCAGTTCTTCATTTTCTTTTAGTAAGATTAAATAAATGCCTTGCCACTGACGATAACACAAATTCGACACTAACAGGTCGAATCTTTCTTTTATATATATATACTTCAAACATGAAGAAAACTATTGAAGAGAAACTATTTCAGACATTTGACCTTGGCCTTGCAGAGTCCTTGACCCTGTTTGGATCCATTTGAAAATCTAATCAGTTCATCTGCGGGGTTAAAGTGATAATTCCATATAAATCCTACGAACGTTAGAGCACTCATCCTCGAGATATCGCACTAACAAGAATCTCGGATGGACGAGCAGACGGCATATTTATTTGTTTGTTTATTTATTTATTTCATGCCTCTGGAACTGAGTGGTGCAGACAAAAAAATAAATAAAGAGAGAAAGAAAGAAAGAAAGAAAGAAAGAAAAACAAAATGAGTTTCCTGACAGCATCCATTTTTTGCTGACCAAAACCTCTTGAACACAGACCACATCGTGATCACAATCCCCGAACTCGTACGCATACTCGTACTGTGAATATTACCTCTCCAGTAGCTATTTAGCCAAATTCTCTAGCAACCTAGCTAATTATTTCCATCCATCCATTTTCTGTACTGCTTATCCTACATGCTTATGTCTCAACCAGCTCCCTAGTTCAGTAGGAAGTGAATCAATATATCGTGTACATGAGTTCGGGCACTGGTAAGGACCCTGGCACACTACACATTGGGACAGTAATAACTCAATTTCCAGCAAAATGACTACGCATCTGTGTTCACCAAATATAAAAAACTTTAAAATAATTACATTTGATAAGTTATATAAATGTGTTAGCTAGTGGATTAAAAAAAAAAAAGATCTTAAAACACTTAAAAGTCGTTAGAATCAAAGAAACAATATATACTGAATGTCAAATAAAGTTAAAAATCGCTAATGTAAGTAATCATTTGAGAGCTACAACAACGATGAAAAGCTACTTGTATTTTTTCGATTTTAGAGTTTGTCCCCCATTTTTTTTCGAGCTGAGAGGCTTCAGAAAACATGACATCATTTCCAGTAAGGAAACATAGTGAGCATCGATGTTCCGTGTTTTTTTTTTTTTTTGGTGCATTGTGGGATTTTTCAGGGAGCAAACGTTTAAGAGCACTGGAAGGATTCTGCGATTGAGACAGTCCTTAAAATGGCCAACTCACCGATCGGTGCCCTGACTACTGAGCTAGGGAGCTGGTTGAGATATACCCAGGGTCACAGGGAGCCCGGAGGCTATTCTAGGGGACTCGGGGCACAAGGGTGGAGGCGGGAATCGAGCTCCCAACCCTGGAGGCGTGAGGCAGTTGTGCTAACCACTAAGCCAATTGCTGTCCGCAGCTAATTGTTTAAGATCGACTATTTAACTGTGTGTTTTAAACCAACAGCCATGTTTGTTAAAATGAAATCTCAGATGAAAGTATGTAAATAAGTAAATAAATAGTTAAAAAAGTGTGTTCCTGGATCAAACTGACACTTTTTTGTCTGCCTTGTATACTAATTGGCTAATTCTTAGCATGTTATTCCACCTTTGACCACTTGAGGCATCTGATTTAATTTTTTTACTTCCTTTTGTGAGTGAAGAAAACAAACAAAAAGTGTTAACTGAGCATGTTACATCAGTTCTGAGTCTAATATTTTTTGTCTTATGTTAAACACAATAAATAAATAAATAAATAAATAAAGAAAGAAAGAAAGAAAGAAAGAAAGAAAGACAGCAGAAATTTGAACATGTTTTTACATTTTCCATTCAGGGATTCCATATTTAAATAATATATATTTTAAATACAGCATATATGTTTTGTGTGTGTGTGTTTGTGTGTGTGTGTGTTTGTGTGTGTATGTGGGTGTCCTAGTTCATTTTGTTAAGTGGCAGCTCTCATCATCTCTGATAGGCATCGTTATTTTCATGTTCAGGTCAGTGTGCGTACACACACACACACACACACACACACACACACACACACAAATCTACTGTTGCAGCACTTTTCTTTCTGTTTTTTTTTTTTTCTCTTCATCTTTGCTCCGTCCCCTCTTTTCTTTGTCACTCTGCTTCCATTTACTCATCTTTTTTTCTCACACCCACACACACTGCAGACTCTGTGGGTGGCACGCACATACACCACACACACACAAACACACACACACACACACACACACACACACACACACACACACACACACACACACACACACACA
>JANDJT010000012.1:4524827-4542353 GCA_024331685.1 Stegophilus panzeri | reverse complement strand
AACTTGCAATAATTGAGGGAAACATGAATTCTGCTCTCTACCAGAAAATCCTAAAGGAGAATATCTGGTCTTCAGTCCATAAGATGATTATGCAGCAAGACATTGATCCAAAGCATAGGACTAAGTCCACCTCTGAATGACTTGATTGCCCTAGTCAAAGTCCTGACTTGAACCGATTGAGATGCTGTGGCAGGAAATTAAACGTGCAGTTCATGCTCGAAAACCCTTCAGTGTTGCTGAACTAAAGCAGTTCTGCAAAGACGAGTGGGCCAAAATTCCACCACAGTGCCGTGAAAGACTGATCTCCAGTTATTGGAAGCGTTTGGTTGCAGTTATTGTTCGTAAAGGTGGCACAACCAGATTTTAAGTTTAACAGGGCAATTAGTTTTTCACATGGGGTAACAGGTGTTGGATAACCGTTTTTTGCTTCAATAAAACAATAATAATTAAAAAAAAAAAAAAAAAAACTGTATTGTGTGTTTACTCAGGTTGCCTTTGTTTCATGTTGTATTTCGTTTGAAGATCTAAAGCAATTTAGTATGAGATCTACACAAAAACAGAAGAAATCAGGATGGGGCAAATACATATTATATATACAGTATATATGTGTGTGTGTGTGTGTGTGTGTGTGTGTTTAATGCCCATCTGTAATGCTCATTATGACATCATCACCTGGCAGCTGGAATTCAAAATTTCCCAACATTCTGTCAAGGTACTTCAAAGGAAATTTTCACACTTGGATCTAAACCTGTTTGATGTTTCAAAAAAAATAAATGAAGGTTATTCATCCATTCATTCATTCATTTGTTCATCTTCAATCAGTGCTTTAACTCGATTGGGTTTAGAGCGGTGGGTTTAGAGCTTATCCCAGGACCACACTTTGAACAGGATATCAAGGGACCATGCACCCACACATACGCCAACTTACCTCCTATCATGTGTTTGGTGGTGGAGGAAACCATATTACCTGGAGGAAACCCACACATACATACAGAGAACATTCCACACAGGAAGCAACCAGTGCTCAGGATTGAACCAGAGACTCTGGAGCTGTGAAGCAGCATTGCTACCAGTGGATTATATTTTTAAAAAAAGGGGGGAAAAATCAACAAAACAAAGTTTGAATGGAACCAGCATGTTAAGTACTCCAGGCTAAAGGCATCACTGAAAAGTGGGTAGGAAGTAAAAGAAGAACAAGTATTAATAGAGCACTGCTCTCACAATACACAAGTGATATTTGACAAAACTTAAAGAAATGTCAAACCAAAGGGGTCTGGCTGTGTTACTTTTTAGGATTTAATCTTTTTTTTTTTTTTTTCACACAAAACTGGCTGAAGATTCATGAGTGCATTCAGCACTGCGAAGGACTCATTAAGAGCTCAAAATGTCATTCATGCCTGCGGAGTTCCAAAACCTTCAATTTCAGCATGTAGTCTCCTCCTGTCTTCATTTTCGTTTCCAAAAATGAGCTGTGAAAAGTTCTCGAGTGAGCCCAATCGACACAGCTGAGCTCATCGTGACTGAGAGAGCGAGGAGTGGGTGTGATGTGTGTCAATACTGTACATGTGCACGGAGCAGCTTGTGACAAATTAAACTCAGCTTTTTTTTTAATGATGTTCACATAGAAATGTACAGTAGGATGAAAAGACCAAGAGGAGGTCATGAGTGTGGTCATTTTCATTTTACTCTTTTCACTTGATATGATTGGTTTAACACTCTGCCCTCTACATTCCAGCCTTTCATGAAGAGAAGTGCAGTCTAGGATAATCGTACACAGATACTAAGACAGAATTCACAACTCCAGCTCTGCTCATTTAATTATGCTAGCAGGAAATGTAGCATAGGGTCCTTCGGTTCACATGTGTGTATATGCCTTGCGTGTTTGTCTTGACACATAGAACTGACGCATTTTAAATATGGTTGGTTACTCACCAGTGGTGTGCACGGGGTCCAGTATTCAGGGTTCAGGTCAGTTCTAGAGCGCAGGTCCAGATAATCAGGGTTCAGTTCAGTCCGAGCACGTGTTAGAGTCCCCTGTAAATAATAATAAAAAACAAAACAGGGTTAAACGTGTAGAACTCTTTAAGGCTTCTTTAACATAGTCTGTTTGACTCAAACCCTTGTGCATTTTCTCACTTAGTGTGGATCTTTAGGCAGATGAGAACACAGCAATCACAGTCTGGTGTAAAAAAAACAAATGATCCGACTCTGAATCGATTCAACTGCAGGAAGTGAATCAAACACGACGTGCGTTTTGGATTGCATGTTTTTTGGGTTTTTTTTTTTTGGTTTTTTTTTAGATGTGAGCTGCTAAACTGAACTGCAAGGTTCAAACTGAGCTGTAATGTCATACGATCAAAACCTAAATAGTTACTGATATAATAATAAAAAATAAAAAAAAAACGAATTATTTATTTAGCACCAGCTTCGTGTTCTCCATGCTCAGGTTTCAATCATTTTTATGATTAATACTTGCAAATGGCAATGGTCTGTTCACATTTTCTCTCACTGTCTGTAGTAAATGAAAGAGAGTTTATGAGTATATTTTCAGCATTCAACAAACATTAATATTCTGTGGACCATTTAAATATGTGCCAAGTGAAACGAAACCAAACCAAACAGTACATAACCCAGTAGTATCAGTTTTGCTATGAATTGGACTTGGCAATTGGACTAATAGGTGTAAAAATGTGAAAGTTTTGTGTGCAGTTACACCAGAGAAACTTCACCACCAGCTAATCCCTTCACCACTAAGTGGTGTTTATAATCTCTCTCTCTCTCTCTCTCTCTCTCTCTCTCATACATACTTTCTCACACATCTGTAGCATTATTTCGGCAGAAAAATTAGACTGTGTGTGTCATTGTTGTGCTAAGGCTGGCAGTCGCACATGCTCTCCTTTTCTTCTCCACCCATGCTCGCATGTTTATCACAGAGCGGACCGATTTAAAATAGATGGATATTTATTTTATATCACTTTAATTTATTCAAACCAGCATGTAAGCAGGTGGCAGTGTGTCTCTGTAGCAAGCGCTGGTGTGTGTGTGTGTGTGTGTGTGTGTGTGTGTGTGTGTGTGTGCGTGTGTGTGTAGCCTGTGAATGGGGTCTCGGCTGAATCTGGACTGATTGCTTTTCAGTCCTCAAGTGTGGCTCTGAGTCCCGGCTGAAATGTCACACTGCTGATTGGGTTCTGTCACACAGCCCGTTTCCTGTCATACATTCGACACCCGGGACCTTAAGCACGGACACTGTCAAGAATGCTATAGCGACTGGAATTAAACTGGTGCTAATTTACGCTGCTTGGTGTCACTCTTTTATGACAAAAAAAAAAAAACCCTCACATTTTAAGTGATGTTTTTTTGTTTTCAGTAGTAATTGTGAGTGAGTAACTCTCTCTCTCTCTCTCTGAGTCAATCATGAGACAGGCAGTGAACTAGAAAGCAGCTTGTTGTCTGTACATCATCATACATTTCACTGGGAGAAGTCAATTGTAATATGTAAATGTGTGTTGGTAGGCATCCTCAAATTCTATTCAATTAGCTGCATATCTAGACTAAAGCTGAAAACCAAAGGGCGTCCTATACACTCTTAAAATAAAGGTTCTTCAATGGTTCCTTGTAGAAATGACTCATTTGGCACAATGACTTCTCTCTGACTGGATTAATAAAGCTTCTCCTTATCAAGAGTATCAAGCATGGTTCTGGAGTTAGAACTAACTCCATTAGAGTTAGTTAGAGTTCCATTAGAGTTAGTTAGTGTTCCAATTCAGATTTTTAGGAGGCACAAATGATGATTTGACCATTAAAAAGCTATCCATCAATCTATTTTCTGTAATGCTTATCCTACACAGGGTCACGGGGAACCTGGAGCCTATCCCAGGGAACTTGGGGCACAAGGTGGGGGACACCCTGACACTCATAGAGTACTGACCATTTGGAAATGCCCCTCAGCATGTCTTTGTACTCGGGGAGGAAACCAGGGTACATGGAAACCTGGCCATTAAAAATATGAACACAGCAATACCCTTTTGCATGATTGTGTTTCCGATTTTTTAAAATGGGTTGGCAAACCATAAAAGACATCCCTGCTAACTTTTTTTGTTGTTATTCACATTTTTCACATGTTAGATAAATAAAAATCTTCGTAAAATCTTCGTTTTATGAAGGACTACAAATACATGCATAACATGTTATAATGCATCCGTAAGGCATTACACATAATTGTATGATTATTTTTCTATAGGCATTACACGCATTATAAACAGTGTTCATGACATGCCAAAACCAAAGAAATTCAGCTCCAGTTAGCATTATTTTCGGTCGTAGTCACTCTGACAAGTTCTTTCATAAGTTGTAAAGTTGTTGTAAAGTTGTTGTAAAAAAAAACAACAACAACAACAAAAAAAAACAACATTAAGAAAGATTTCATGATGTGATATACCAAGATGAGCTCGGTTTCTTTTATATTGGTGCTATGAACATTACTTATAATACATAATCTTAACAATATGTAACGAATGACAAAGATTGCTGTAAAGTCTCATGCATGTTCCTAAATAAAGATAACAATGTGTGTAGTGCCTTATGAGTGCACTGTAACATGATATACGTTTCATAATTCATTATAAATATGACCTTCACGGAAAATGTTACCCTGAGATCTGTTTTTCATCTTCAGCGCTTTAAGTAATGCTTATCCTTTTGTTTTGTTTTTTTTGTTTTTTTTTTTAACAGCAGTGAAAATTGTTACTCTATTTCAAAGTGTTGTTGCTAGGTGACTAATTCACATAGCTACAGCTTATATTTTTTTTCCCCTGGTCAATGTAACCATCCTGACAGCCATCCATGCTTAAAAAACCCCCAAAGAAAAGGAGAAGAAAACAAACAGGTGGAGAAACAGAGTAGCTGGCAACCCTCGACAGCGCTACAGTAAAACTGTTTGTACTTATTCATTTATCCAACATCCGACACTTAACGCCACTAGACAACTTTGTTCCTCAGATAAATGAAATAAAAAGACCTTTATTTCTTTCAGCCTCCATTTTGATCTGAATGTGAAGTTGAAATTTAGACTAAACAATTCAAGGACACACACACACTCAACACACTGCAAGTACGTTCCCTAATAACACCCCTGACACAAAGACATAAATTAAAAATTAAAAATGTGGTTGACTTGATCTACTTTAGGACAATTAAATATGAGGATATGCAGTATAGCAAACCTGCCAGCCAATGAGGAACAAGCAATCCCGGAAAAATCCCCATTCCTTTTTTTTTCTTTTCTTATAAAGTTTGTGTAAAGTACAAGTCATAATACATATGCTAAATTATGTACGCCTAGCAAAAAGTCAAATATTATGCAAGCTATTATGACAATTACTGGTCACGTTCTTATATGACTGGCCATAACCTGTTATAACAACTCATGACAGCTTCCATGACACCTTTATGATATTTATTTCAGTCTTATGATGCATGCTTCCTGAAAACATTTTTTTTAAATTTTGATCAGAGAGTGAGGTCAAACTGGAGGCGTGTCAAGGACACTCTCACTCACTAAACACTACACAACATTCACAAAACAGCACTTGGCACTTTTCCGCAGTTCCGGGAGATTAAAAAAGCTGGGATTGTTTACGTGCTGGGAGAAAACGAGGCTTTTTTTTCATTCCTCCATCTCTCCATCTCTCTGTGCCTTAATGAGGACTCGAACCAGAGCGCTGTAAATCGCGTTGGGTGTGTGTGATGTATGCCGTAATTATCTGTTGATTTACACAATGGCCTCGGCGTAATGAGGCAGAGCCCGGAGCATACATCACTGTCTGAGCACACTGAGAGCATAACAAACCCGCTCGCTCTAACCTCTCCTCCCTCGCCTCTTCTGTCTTCTCTCTCCCCAACCATCATCCCTCCCTCCCTCCCTCCCTCAGTCCGCCTCGACACTTTTCTCTCCTCTCTCGCACGCTCTGCGTCAGGGTTACGCGACGTCAGTGAGTTTGTGGCCCAGTGCGACGTGTGTGTGTGTGTGTGTTTTTTATTTATTTATTCAGCGTGGAGCTGTTAGCACCCACGCACTGCGTTTTAATTAATGTCATGTTGACCTGCAACACACACTACGCCAGTTGGCAAAACAACGTAATGCTAAACTCCGTTCTGCCTCATGCCATTACACACAATAAGAGAAAGAGAGAGAGAGAGAGAGAGAGAGAGAGAGAGAGAGAGAGAGAGAGAGAGATGGCAAAAACATCTAGCTTACTGGGTAGATGGATGGATGGAGGGATGAAAAGAACGATGGATGGAATGAAGAATATGTGAATGGATGGATGGTTAGATGGATGGATGGAAAGAACAATGGATAAATGGAGGGGTGGGTCAAAAAGAAAGATGGATGGATTGAAGGATATGTTGATTGAAGGATATGTGGATGGCTGGATGGATGGATGGAACAAAGGATGAATGATGGATGGATGAAAAGAAAGATGGATAGATTGATGGATAAGTGGATGGATGGATGGATGGATGGATGGAAAGACAAAGATGGAGATAGATAGATAGATAGATACATAGATAGATAGATAGATAGATAGATAGATAGATAGATATAGCTGTGTGTGATGTAACAGTCTAAGACATTTATCACACTTGGCAACACCCAGGATCTGGCTATGGCTCAGTGCCTGTATTTCTTCTGCAAACAGACACATTGTAACTGAAGATGTTAACACACACACACACACACACGAGAAGATCAACATGCAAAAGAGAATAACTTTTTTTACATAAATAGTTACAATAGTAACAGCTCAGCAAATCCTAGGAAATAATTCAGCTATAAATACTGAACATCCAGAAAAAGTAAACACCGAAAACTAGGCTTAAGTAAACTGGAGAACAGCTGTACAATACAGATAGTGAAAATACAGAAACAGGAAACTCAGAAACCACTAGGAATCAGGAGCCAATGGGGATTAGGAGCACTAAAAACTAGGAAGAGGTGAAGTACCTGTAAGAAACACTTGTGAACTAGAGACACTGGAAACAAAGGGCTCTTAAAACTAGGAAATAAAGACACTATACACTAATTAACTAACACTGTACTGTTCTCAACCAATCGGAACACTGTACTGCTCTCAGCCAATCAGAACACTGTACTGCTCTCAGCCAATCGGAACACTGTACTGCTCTCAGCCAATCGGAACACTGTACTGCTCTCAGCCAATCGGAACACTGTACTGCTCTAAGCCAAGGACACTGTACTGCTCTCAGCCAATCAGAACACTGTACTGCTCTCAGCCAATCAGAACACTGTACTGCTCTCAGCCAATCGGAACACTGTACTGCTCTCAACCAATTAGAACACTGTACTGCTCTCAGCCAAGGACACTGTACTGCTCTCAGCCAGTCAGAACACTGTACTGCTCTCAGCCAATCGGAACACTGCACTGCTCTAAGCCAATCAAAACACTGTATTGCTCTCAGCCAATCAGAACACTGTACTGCTCTCAGCCAATCAGAACACTGTACTGCTCTCAACCAAGGACACTGTACTGCTCTCAGCCAGTCAGAACACTGTACTGCTCTCAGCCAGTCAAACACTGTATTACTCTCAGCCAATCAAAACACTGTACTGCTCTCAGCCAGTCGGAACACTGTACTGCTCTAAGCCAATCAAAACACTGTATTGCTCTCAGCCAGAGCACTGTATACTGGGCTGGTGTTAGTGAATAGTGATGAGACAGCAGTGAATGGTACAGGTGTCATAGTTAGATATTTGGACATTTTTCAGCATTTTCTTAAGTTCTATTTTATGATTGTCAATCAAACTAATTACACTCAGAATAGTGACATTTCCCTCCTGTGGAGATTATTAATGCAAAATATACAGAGACATCCTCACAATAACACAATGACATCTAAAGACACACTGACATTATCATTTACCATAAATCACACACGAATGAATATCATTCCACAATACTGAATATGATTAAGAGCAGAGAGGGTGATGCACCCAGCTACGGA
Source organism: Stegophilus panzeri (assembly GCA_024331685.1). Classification (NCBI taxonomy): domain Eukaryota; kingdom Metazoa; phylum Chordata; class Actinopteri; order Siluriformes; family Trichomycteridae; genus Stegophilus; species Stegophilus panzeri. Next base: position 4,534,331 of record JANDJT010000012.1, on the reverse strand, counting down.
CCATAAATATATGTGTGTGTGTGTGTGTGTGTGTGTGTGTGTGTGTGTGTGTGTGTGTGTGTAAATTCTTGTGAATATGATTTTCTCTATGAACACCTTCTAAATAAATGATGACAGATTATCCTGACTAGCTAAGTAAATGAAAAATGCACACACACACACACACACACACACACACACACACACAAAGGTTTGTCTTAGTATCCTTATGAGGACCTTCCACTGACCTAATAATTAACGCAGCTAAATAATGGTACACCTAAATCTAACCCTGACCTTAACCTCAGTAACCAAACTTAACCTCTTAACCTCGTTCTTATGTAATTTTTTTAAAAGCATTTTTCCATGTGGGATCCAGCCAAATGTTCCCACAAGGTCAGATATTCTTGTACATGTGTTTCGGGGGGGCGGATTGTGTCCAAGGCATCGCAACCTAGATGCACTATTACATGAGTATTGTGTGTACATGTCAAAATACATTTTTACTAACACACATGGTTGCTTCTGAGTTACTGCATGTCATAACAATAACATGGTAAATATTAAATACCAATAATACCATATCCTAATACTGTTTGTATTTGTCTTTCTTTTAACTTTTTTTTTTTTTTTTTTTTTCGTTTTGCATTTAATTTTAACTCAGTAGAAGATAATGATTCAAACTGGAACCTTCCCACAGAGTCCAAAAAAGGAAAATTATTATTACACCAAAGACTGAAATATTTCTCTCTCTCTGTGTGTCTGTCTCTCTCTCTCTCTCTCTGTCTCCTTCTCTGTCTGTCTGTCTCTTTCTCTGTATTTCTCTCTCTGTCTGTATGTCTCTCTCTCTGTCTGTCTCTCTGTCTGTCTCTCTGTCTGTCTCTCTCTCTCTGTATGTCTCTCTTTTAAAGTCGTAATTTTGTTTCATTTCTAGATGTTCATTCTTTATTGCTTAACTAAAACATAAGTAAAATAATGTTTCAGATGTTCCTGTTTTCTAAGACTATATACAGTATATATATACAGTATATACACATTAACCTAATAACCATAGGTATATTATCCTCCCACACACACACACCTGCATGCGCACACATATGAAGACTGATTTTCTGTAGCTGATGCATGTTGGAATAAACGAGAAGAAAAAAGGAACAATAATGTTTTGCCACACTGAACTTGTACTGCTCATATTTAAAGGCTTGACCCTAGTGTGTGTGTGTGTGTTCGTGTGTGTGTCAGTGAATGAAAATACAAACACGTCTGGCTGTGTGAAGCGGTGAGTCACGATGCAAGGCCACTGATTAAAGCCTGGAATGCGTCGGATAATTAATTTGATGGCTGCTCTTCTGTCCGTCCTCTGCAGATAATGAGGAGAATTTCTCCTCTAAAGACACCGCACACGCTCAGAGCCCTTCTTCAAATTGAGGTTCAAAGCACCTGGTGAACTCTGACCCCCTGCTCACAAAGGAGCTTTGAATGATGAGCATCGAAGGACCGAAAACAAATAAATGCATACTATGATTCATGCTGAGAGAGAGTGAGCGAAAGCAAGAGAGAGAGCGAGAGAGAGAGAGAGCGAGAGAGAGAGAGAGAGAGAGAGAGAGAGAGTGAGAAGCCAGACAGATGAACTAGGGCAAGAGAGAAAATGCCGTAATATAAAAGACAATAAGATATAGAAGGTGAGATGGCCAGATGGATGCATGGATGGATGGATGGATGGATGGAAAGAACAGTGGATGGAAGGATGGATGGTTCAAAAGAAAGATGGATGGATTGAAGGATATGTGGATGGATGGATGGATTGAAGGATATCTGGATGGATGGATGGATAGCTGGAAAGAACAATGGATGAATGGATGGAAAGAACAATGGATGAATGGACAGCTGGATCAAAAGAAAGGTGGATGGATTGAAGGATATGTGGATGGATGGATGGATAGATGGAAAGAACAACAGATGAATGGATGGAAAGAACAATGGATGAATGGACGGCTGGATCAAAAGAAAGATGGATGGATTGATGGATATGTGGATGGATGGATGGGTGGATGATTGAAGGATATGTGGATGGATGGATGGATGGATGGATGGAAAGAACAATGGATGAATGGGTGGAAAGAACAATGGATGGATGGATAGAACAATGGATGAATGGATGGCTGGATCAAAAGAAAGGTGGATGGATTGAAGAATATGTGGATGGATGGATGGAAACATAAGGGTAATAGATAGATAGATTGTCAGTTATCTGATTTTTGGATATTTTCCATCTCTATCATACTTCCACAACAAATACATTAATAAATAAATTAATAAATAAATATTTTTGCATTCTTACACTTTTATCCAAGCTCCATTACCCTATGTATGTTTTATTGTTTTTAAATTCAGTTAATTAATTCACTTAAAAAAAAAAATCTAGATTAAATATTTGATTAGCTTGTTAGAATGTACGTGGTTTTAAAATGCTGGGCCCTTGAACTGTGGAACTACTGGGATTCAAACCCATAACCATCTGTTCGCTAAAGCACAGTGTTACCCACCGAGCTCCCAGTCCCCTCGTTTGGTGTGATTTTTATTAAACGGAGTCATACAGGCATGTTAGGCGTGTGATGAATGCGTCTCCCACTGCATTAATAGTTTAAAGCTCAGTAAAATCAATCGGCGCATTATCCCTTCTGTCTCTCGAGATCAGCGTGCAGCCTTTAATATATCGCGTTCATAAGCCGCCTTTCTCCTCCTTCTCCTGTCACCGATTTACAGAGGCACAATCTCTCTCTCTCTCTCTCTCTCTCTCTCTCTCTCTCTCTCTCTCTCTCTCTCTCTCTGTCTAGATTTACACCTATCTATCTGTCTATCTAATGTATCATCCTTTCTCTATTTCACTCATTCTAGATTTAGCGCTTTCCAACACCGTCTCTCTCACCGTCTCTCTCTACTCATCTTTCTGTATCTACAATGTACACTTCGACAATGTACATATCTGTACAACTGATCATTCATGATCAAGTATACAATCAGCCAATCATGTGACAGCAGTGCTATGCATAAAATCATGCAGATACAGGGTCAAGAGCTTCGGTTAATGTTCACATTAACCAAAAATACAAAAAAATAAAAAAAAATATCTGTGGGGGAAAAAAAATGTGATCTCGGTGATTTTGACTGTGGTGCCAGACAGGCTGGTTTGAATATTTCAGAAACTGCTGATCTCCTGGGATTTTCATGCACAGCACTCTCGACAATTTATACAGAAGTTTGCAAAAAAACAAACAAACACACACACAAAATAGCCATTCTGTATAACTTTTGTATGTAGAAATGCCTTGTTAATGAGAGGTCAGAGGAGGATGGCTGGACAGATGTGATCTCAAAGAACGACTACATTCACTCAAATAATGACTCTTTACAACCATGGTGAGCAGAAAAGCATGTCAGAGTGTACACAGGATCTAAACCTTAGGCAGATGAGTTACAACAGAAGAAAGCCACATTGGGTGTCACTCCTATCAGCCAAGAACAGGAATCTGAGGCTACAGTGGGCACAGATTCAATGCCACATGGACATTTTCCAATCTGTAATTGTAATGATATAAATTTCTACTCTTTATTTCTCTCCCTGACTCACTCTAAATCTCTCTCTCCACTTTGGCATTGCTGAAGGTTAAAGAGAAATACATAGCAGACGTAGATGGTGTGAAGGGAAAGAGGTGTTAAGAGTGTTGAGGGATATGTACTGTGTGTCATTAATCAGATAAAGGTGAGAGGGCAGAGAGTCAAGGTGAGACAGTGTGAGACAGTGAGGCAAGAAAGACACCTGGGAGAGAGGCTACAGATGAAATGAGAGACCTCGAGAATTGGACAGACCAAAAGAGCGAGACAGTTGACAGAGATAATTGGATAGCACTTCATTTGAAAGTCTTTACGTGATATCTGCATACGTCCTTCATCAGTCAAGATTCAGGAGCTTTATTGTCATATGCACAAGGTTTCAAGTACATTGAGATTCTTAGTTTGCACATTGTTCAGCGGAAAATAGAGAAAATAAAATAATAATGAAAATGATATGAAAACAAAATACAAAAATGTTGAGATGTGCAGTGCAGGATGACAGTATTGAAGAAGACATTAAACTGACATAAATGTACATAAATATTTATAAAGCCTTATTATAAGAGATGCCAGCTGTCAGAGAAACGGCATTGTTTCTAATAATAATAGTAATAATAACAATAATTATAATTATAATTATAATTATAATAATAACAATAATAACAATAATGATTATAATAATAATAATAATAATAACAATAATAATAATAATAATAATAATAATAATAATACATTTCTTTTTTTTTATTTCTTCATTTTTTTATATTGTGACTTTGTCGCTCAGTCGTGAACTTCTAGTTTAGGTCCTGTGGAAATATACTGTGTAAAAGTCTTAGGCACCCTATTTCTCTTTAGTACAAAGTTTGTTCTAGATTTTTATTTTATGACTTCTACATTATCGAGTCATTACAAAAACATTTTAGATTTCCAAACATAAGTTTTCCAGCACAAAAAGAAATGTAACAGAACCATGTTTGTATGTCAGTAAAGAAACCAGCATATTAAGTGGTAAGAGACACTTTTCAGACAGAAAACATAATGAAGGCTGCTGGGTTTTGCTGCAAAAATAAGAAGCGAGTGCGACAGTCAAAGTCTGCAGAAGAACCGTGGCTGGTTCTGTAAGATGCTCTATAAAATTTCCTTATAAAACTGTACTAATTCTACGTGAAACTACCTTTTTAAAAAAAAAAAAAAAAAAAAAAGCAAAGGGGCGTCACACCAAATATTGTTTTTGTTTCATTTATAACTGTTTGCTGCTCTTTATAGTATTTTTTTTTTAAATGGAGACACATTTAAATTTATTATTTTTGAAGGCATCTACAGCATTTCTTCAGCCTTAAACTTTTGCACAGTACTGTGTATGTATATATATATATATATATCTCAAACCTATATGTTGTTAGAGCGTAATAACTGTAATTATTAAAACAGTCACTATACATACAGAAGGTTTTTCATCAATGCTATTAGCATGTGTTCAGAAAAAAACCCTCGGCGTGTGCAAATTACCTTTTGGAGGTCCTCACATTTGTTCAAATTCACTGCACACTGCAAGCTATCTGTCAGAGTTTCCCATTAAATAATGGTTCCAATGCCAACAGCAGCTAGTCATCATGTTTTAGATTCTCCACCCTTCATATTGTCATTTGGTTCATTATCCAGATTCCACTTGATTTACTTTGTATACTCATACCAATGTGTTTGTAAAGTCTTGTTAAGGCTTGGTTTCCTGCTTTAAACGCATGCCCATTTGCACTGTTTATGATAATGGATTGTTCTAGTTTAACCCTGTCTGCATGTGTTTTGACCCCTGCTATGGACAATGACAATGATTTCTGGAAAAGCAATAATGAACTACATGCTGAGTGTACATATTTGCGCCATGCCTCATTGCACTGCGTTTTACACTGAGATAATATACTCTCAGAAATAAATAGTACTTTTCTTTGTCACTGGTGTGGCACCTTCACAGGTACATCACTTCATCATACAGTTAGTATGTTTTGTATCTTTATACCTTTAACAATTATTTAAGGTAAGTATGTGGACGTTAAGGACTCCTATGAAGGCCAGACAACATCTTTATAATCTTAAACTGTCTGCGTTTGATAGGCCTGTGCCCATTGTAGCCTCAAAATCCTGTTCTTGGCTGAGAGGAGTAGAACCTGATGTGGTTTTCTGCTGTTGTCGTCTATATTGTGCACTCTGAGATGTTTTTTCTGTTCATCACGGTTGTACAGAGCGGTTATTTTAGTTACCATAGCCTTCTTGTCAGCTTGAACCAGTCTGGCCATTCTCCTCTGGTCTCTCACATCAGGAAAGTCTGCAGAACGGCTGCTTACTACATGTTTTTTTTTTTTTTGTTTTTTTTTTGCACCATTCTGTTTAAACTCTAGAGACTCTAGTTGTAAATGAAAATCCCAGAAGATCAGCAGTTTCAGTGAAGACCAGCAAATACGCAAACTAGCCCGTCTGGCCCCAACAACCAAGTCACTGAGATCACATTTTCTCTCCTTCTAATGTTTGATGTGAACATGAACTGACGCTCTTGACCTGTATCTGCATGGATAATTGCATAAAAGAGCCATTGTGCAGATATTCCTCTTAAAGTGGTTGGTGAATTTATATATTTTTCTGAGATTCTACTACATGCAACCTTGTGAATAAAACTGAATTAAACTGAATTGAAAGTGAGAAGAAAGAGAGACTGTGTTACTAAAACTCCTTTTCAACCTGATGCAATGTCTTTGAAGCTGACACCAGGCATGGAGCAATACTCCCTAATGAATAAAGAATGGAATAAAGGATACAAACAAAGAGTAAAGGTGAAGAGCAGCTGAATATCAGCACCAATGCCAAATCAGATCACTCACCTATCCGTAATAGATAAAATAATGACCAGTGTAGTGAAGAATTTCACATTCCTGAGAACCACTTCATCGAATAATTTCAAATAAAAGAACAACAACCTCTTAGCTCTTTTAACTACACCTCAGGACTCTCCACGTCTCCCAGTCGGCCTCGTCTTATTCCTCCAGATCCAGCATGGAAACGGTTCTTGCCTCATCCATCACTGTTAGGCTCAATTCAACACCCACAACTCTGTGCAACAGACAGACCACAGTGAATTCAACCGGTCCTCAGCAGCTCTCAATCAAGGAGCTACATGACACCAGGGCCAGGAAAAGAGTTGAAAAGATCAACAGTGATCCCTCATGGCCAGGAAACCACCTGCTCCATGAAGTACCCTCAGGAAAAAAACAAACAGGACTAGTACAAGCAGCACCTGAACAGATTCTTGCTTGAAGCAATATCTTTGCTTAGCAAGTCAGCCAAAACCGACAGAAAATGCCAGTGTAAACGATGTGTGACCTCACTTACTTACATTTCCTGTTGAATTATACTAATTCAGTCAAATTATGATACTTACCTCGCTAACATTGCTAACATTAAAAATAACTCTGGGAATTTATAGATTCCCAGGTCATATTCGTTTTCTTAGGAAACCCAGACTTTCTGTGGAATACAAATAACACACATCGGAGATGAATACAAATTCCATCTTCACCAAGATATCCCAGGCTACGCACATACACTGAGATGCTTTAGGCATACCTGACTCATAAATCTGACATTTTTCTTCAGATGTCTACATGTGCAATGTGATCTGAAATATAAGAAGTGTCTTTGAAGGTGCGTTCACACCTATTACCTCGTTTGACCAGTCCAAACTGGAGTGAAAGTGATAGTTCACCATTAGTGATGTGCTAATGAGAAATAAATGATTAAATCCATCCATTTCCTGTACCACTTATCCCACACAGGGTCACGGGGGAGCCTGGAGCCTATTCCAGGGGAATCGGGGAACAAAACAGGGGACACTCTGGACGGGGTGCCAACCCTTCACAGTCCAGCATTTTATTTGAACAAAAATAAAACAGACATATAAATGCTGCCCCAAAACCAAGAACACACAGTAGGTTTGGTTCACTTCCTGGAGTTGGGTTGACCCGGGGTCAAATTGCTTCGTTACTGTTACTGAACCGCAATGGAGTTCACTTGTGTAAGTGATTGTGAGGGGGAAAACGTGATCCCATAATTATGTCCGTAAACTGATTTAAATATAGCTACAAAAACACAAGAAGCTGCACATTTTTGCATTTTTAAAAATTTTTTAACTTAACCCGTTCATGCATAGTGGTCACTACAGTGGACAGCTATTCAAAAGCCATTTTCTGACTATTGCAAAGACTTCAGTAGAATATCTGCATAACAGCCACCAGACTGGACACTTCAATAAGTTTTTGAAAAATATATGTAAAAAGTAAAATGAAGGTAAAATAATTGTTTTATGCTTAAAGAAGAGTAAAAATGCAGGGGGGGAAATTCTTGATCAGGATTTCATAATTCATGCATGAAAGGGTTCAACTAAAATTGCATACGGTAAGTGCCACATCATCACTGCTTCATGTGACAAAGACCACTGTGAATAAAGTGTGCTGTCTGAATTCTGAGTGGATTCAGGATTTCAGATGATGGAGAACATTCTCTCTTTCACTCTGCCCTATCTGACCTCACATGACACATAATACTCACTCAGAAGGACAAGGTTACTGACTGAAAAAAAAAAAAAAAAAAATGCCCCAATCAATTAAGCAGAAGGACAAGCTAAGGGCATGTGTGTGTGTCTTTAGTGTTTGATGGGAAATGCTCGTGTGGATATAACAATATTGCTGTTGGATGGTGAACCCTGGTTTTTGATGGAAAATATTTTCAAAAATTAAAATAATTCTTGGTGTGTGTTAGTGTTTTATGACTAGTACTGACATATACTGGTGTTTCATAGAAAATCATAGTGTATGTGTGTATGGGTGGGATGATGTGTTTTGTGGATGTTGCTTTTAAATGGAGATTGTTAGTGTACTGTGTTTTGGTGTTTGATGGACAATGTTGATGTTGGTGTTTTCTGAAGAATGTGTCGGTGAATACTGGTGTGTTTTGATGTTTTATGAAGAATGTTGATGTGTAATTCGGTGCTGTGTTTGTGATTGATGAGGGATATTTGTTTGTAATTTGGTGTTTTGTGTTGGTGTTTGATGAAGAACGTTAGTATGTGTTTAGTGGTGTGTATTGGTGATTGATGAAGAATGGTGCTGTGTGTTTGGTGACCTTTGTTTGTCTAGGATGGTGAATATTGTTGTTTTTAGTTGTGTGTTGATGTTTGATGAAGAATATTGGTGTGTAATTTGGGGCCATGGGTTGGTGTTTGATAAAAAAAATCATATTAGTGTGTATTATTGGTGTTGTGTGTTGGTGATTGATGAAGAATGTTGGTGTGTGTTGGTGTTTGATGAAGAATGTTGGTGTGTGTTGGTGTTTGATGAAGAATGTTGGTGTGTTGGTGTTTGATGAACAATGTTGGTGTGTGTTGGTGATTGATGAAGAATGTTGGTGTGGTTGGTGATTGATGAAGAATGTTGGTGTGTGTTGGTGATTGATGAAGAATGCTGGTGTGTGTTGGTGATTGATAAAGAATGTTGGTGTGTTGGTGATTGATGAATGTTGGTGTGTTGGTGTTTGATGAAGAATGTTGGTGTGTTGGTGTTTGATGAAGAACGTTGGTGTGTGTTGGTGATTGATGAAGAATGTTGGTGTGTTGGTGATTGATGAAGAATGCTGGTGTGTGTTGGTGATTGATGAATGTTGGTGTGTTGGTGTTTGATGAAGAATGTTTGTGTGTTGGTGTTTGATGAAGAACGTTGGTGTGTGTTGGTGATTGATGAATGTTGGTGTGTTTGGTGTTTGATGAAGAATGTTGGTGTGTGTTGGTGATTGATGAATGTTGGTGTGTTTGGTGTTTGATGAAGAATGTTGGTGTGTTTGGTGTTTGATGAAGAATGTTGGTGTGTT
>JANDJT010000012.1:4503327-4516852 GCA_024331685.1 Stegophilus panzeri | reverse complement strand
ATTCTCCAACCTCATCAGGCATTATAGGAGAAGACTCAGAGCTGTTATCTTGGCAAAGGGAGGTAGCACAAAATATTTTTGTGATTTTTTTTAACAAATAATCAAAAGGTTAAAGACTAAAGACAATTTTTCACAGCCTTCTTTGCTCATATTTACCAAGCGTGCCAACATTAGTTAAGGGCACTATATAAGAGTGTGGACATATTGAATTTTGCTTCTTGTTTCCAGAAACATCTCAGAATAAATGTAAATCTCGGATCAGACATAAACTGCAGGTGGAGAAAGAATCAAATGACGTGGGAATAGGATATTCGAAAACATTTCCAAATTGTTACTAAGATTTGTGATAATGAAATCTGACAAGGCATGCTGTCATGAAAAAAGAATCAAAGACAAGTTGATTATATTCCCATAACACCATGTTTTATTTCTCTATTACCACAGTCATTTATTTATTTATTTAAAAATTATGTCATACTTTTTTTTATCCATATATAGTTACATTTAATATTGTGGAACATCCAGTTAGCTCCTGTTGTCATGTTACAATACATTATAATAGTTATAAACAGTTGTTCTTTCTCAAGCCTCTCTTTTTGTCTCTGTCTTGAAGTTAATTAAAAAAATAAAATAAAAAGAGGGTGTCTTGTCCTGAAGATGGTGGAAAACTTAAAGTTTGACACTGGAGACTCCTTCCATGAAGGTTAAATAAAACATTCCCTATAGAAATACCATGCTGTTATAATCTGTTTATTATTAGCGTTAGATTGAGTTTTTACCATAGAAACATTACCATATTACAACACGAGCATTCATATAAACCAAGCACTATTATCAGAAGCACGCTAGAAAATTAATTACCAGCATCTGATCAGAATCAAGAATTCACCAGCACTGGTGTGTAATAACAATTAATGGACTATTATGAAACACAGCATTACAATATCCTCGAAAGTGGATACCAATCGTTTGGATGTAGTCCTAAGGTGTGTTTGAAATCGCTCACTCGTTCACTCATTCACTATTCGAATGACATCTGAGTCCACTACATGGGGAAGAAGTGAACGAAAATGAGTGAGCGAATCAGGGCACTGACGTAAATACAATGCGTCAGAGAGCACTCTGTCGCGGACATTATGGATTGTATCGTAAAACAGTGAAGTTCATTTTCTCACTGTTCATTTGTCACGTTTATTGTATTAGTTGATAAAGAGAACAAAAACAACATGCTTGTCATGTTTATTTACAATTATGCTTATTTATTATATTAAAAAAAAAAAAAAAAAAAAGTCCTCAAGCTGACTCCTGGGGTAAACCTGGTGTAAACTGTACTCCATCTTGATAGTTTTGGTTTTGGCAAAACTTCTTTTTCCTGAGAAGAAAGACATTAGACAAAATACATCCAGCTGTTAACTAAATAACTGACGACTAGATCCTTCCAACGCCTGTAAGAAACAAATGCAACTAAATATATTTTCTCCCAATCTGTCCCTAAATAAATGAAAAAGTCGTCACTATATTATTTTCTAATACGTATATGAATACTGTACATACATGTGTTAACTAATATATGTGAACAATCCACCAAATGATCATTTGATGTGTACAGCTGGTCATTTAAAAGTTACATCGCAAACTAATAAGTGGCTGAAAATAAATACTCTGCCAATCAATCAATAATCCGTGTCATTTCGCTTCGAAATATCTCGATACGGATGTATTTTAATTAATAAAAAGTTACACTTACATTTGTAAAAGTTACCGTCTCCGATGTTGCCGTCCGCCATGTTTAATTTTGGGTTCTATCCTTTGTGTTTTCTCGGAGTATGGGAAATAGTGTGTTGGCGAGTGTATATCAGATGTCCACTTGAAATCAGAGTGCATTGTGGGTATAAATGAGTGAACTAATGAAGCTGTTCACTCAGAATTCGGTCACCGTTACAAAATGGCCGACACCCGATATAATGCACTATATAGGAGATAGGGAGCGGTTTCAGACACAGCTCTGGTTACTTTCCTTTCACTGTAGCTTCATAAATTGAAGTCATAAACTGAACACCACAGGCAAAAAGCAGGATGTTGTTGTTGCTCTCTTTTATCCTCAGGAGTGCGCATTTAAATCATAACACCCCATTTAACCTATCTTCTTCCCCGTCTGCAAAATATTCCCTCCTCTGCCCTTTTAATTGCTCTGTGGTTTGTGCACAAACACCCACATATGCACAAACACACACACACACACACACACACACACACACACACACTCTGACACACACAAACATGTGCACCTAGAGTAAATACCTTTGTCTAATCATCATCAAATCACTGGCAGTAAATCAGTTTGTGTGTATGAAGGAGGGGACGATAATAATTGGCTTCACTCCAGTGTTTTATCTTGTCCAAAGAGCGCAGACAACAGTGAAAATGTAGACAGATGTAGCTTTTACATGGATAAATGCTTTACTGGAATGTTTGGATGTTCTCGTTTGATGATGTCATTTCTTATTATCATATTTAGTATTCAGTTCAATTCAGTTTCATTATTATAGCAATTATATTCCATATTCGGCAGAGGAGCAGCTGAACGAAATGCGCATTAAGATGTCCTTTACACTGACAACCTGAAAGGTTAGAGAGATTTTTTCGAACGATTTCTAAAAGGCCAAGCACGTGGATGAAATCGCACCGAATGACACGAAATTACAGAAATGTCTTGGATTTGGTGCAGATTTTGTGCAGCTTATTATAAAACTTTCAGAGAAGAAGAAGATATGTGTCCTTGTAACATTTGGACATGGTTCTAGGTTGTTCCTTTTCACTAATCGGGGTTTATGAATGCGCTGCGAGGGTTTTCATTTAAGTTTTCATTTACGCTCCACGAGTTTACGTTCGCCATTCTGGCACAAACCGCTTATGTGGGCGGGGCTCAAGAGCGATTTACTCTCATTGGCTAGTGCGATTTGGATCGACAGCTCCCTGACCAGGAAGTAGAGATTTCAGTGGCGTGAATTTTGGATGCGGTTCTCTGTATAATTATAACGTTCATACATTGTAGTGGAAATTACTTACTAACTTACTTAGTCAGTATATTAGTTTGTAAATAATATTTGAGGATTGGTCAGTCTCATACGACTAATTTTTCGAGATGAGCTCTCAGGAGCGGCACAGAGCAGCATTGTCGTCATCATCGTCATCATGCTCAGCTGGACACCAGAGCTGTCGATCCAAATCTCACTAGCCAATGAGAGTAAATCACTGTTAAGCCCCACCCACATCTGAGATTTGTGCCAGAATGGCGAATGTAAACTTGCTTAGCTCTCATAAATAGCGGCACAGCCTCTGTTAGCTCAGCCCCAAGTTAGCGCCATCACTAGTTAAGCTTCATTAGTTAACGCCTTGTTACTTTTGTTCGCTCAACCTTCTTAGCTCAACTTATTATAGTCCCATACGTTTTTTAATTGCTAGTTGTTTTTTTTTAATGGATGAATTACAAAAATGATGAGAATGGAAAATGATTATAGGGAAAAAATATATATATAAAATGATTTTATATGTCTATAATCTGTAGAGCGGCAGGCAACAAGTAATGAGAAGAAAACACCCGCTCCCTCTGTCATCCCATTTACCCATTTACCCTGAACTCTGTCTCTCTCTGTCTCTCTCTCTCTCTCTCTCTGTCTCCTCGGTGTCTGTATGTGGGTGCAGCGGTGTGCATCTGGAACAGCACTAGGAAATGGAGCGAGAGAAGGCGGTATGGAGGGGAGGGCATCTTTTAGGACGACGATCACTGGAGTGTATCCTTCAGCATCTCACCCACTGCACAGATGAATGAACATGTGCGCAGGAAGAAAGGACGGGATAAACCACTGAAACTCTGCTTATCTGTGTGGAGAGAGCGTTTAAAGGTTCCGCAGTGGCAAAATGTTAAGTCACTTAACCCTTAAAACCCAGTGAGTGCAACTGCTTTACTTTACGACACAAAAGACACGCTTTGGATAACTTTATATTCACAACACAGGGAACAATTATGACTGCTATTCTATCATGTACACTATTTGGACAGTTGTACATTTCCTAACACTACCTTGCTGAAACAAACAATAGGAACCATTACAGACCTTCTAATGGTTTCCACAACAAATACCATTAAAACCATTAACAAATGTAGTGTGTTTTGGGCCATATTCTATTAGGATTTAATGGTTTGTTTTGGTTTCCACTAGACATAAACATATGTACACAAACATTCTGTACACTTGGAGCCATTTGAGATTCAAGCCCTATTACTTGTACTAGGATGCTAGCTTGGGTATGAAATAATACATTTCACACCCTATTGAAGCTCTGTACACTATGTAGGGTATGGACTAATGGCTTCTAGTGCACTATATGTCTAATGGGGAGCAAATTAGGCTATATAGGGTATGAAATTATGACTTTTACACCCTAGAACACTGTTTGTCCAGGAGCCAGTTGATATTCAGTACCCATTCGTCTATACTAGTACAGTAGATTGGGTATAAAATTATAGGCTATCTAGTGCACTACATGTTCATTTGGGATTTCGCACCGTACACCCTACGAAATGCACTTTTTGTCCAACAGGGAGCAACTGGAGATTACTTTTAGTATTGTAATCTAGCATCTACATCACATGTAGTGCACTTTAATTTGAACATGGAGCCATTTAAGATTCAGCCCATGGACAAAATCAAGTATGTTATGAACCCTTCATACTAGGGTATGATACAGTGTAACACTCTATCTAGTGAAGTATCTAATAATGTCTGATTTTGCATTCTACCTCCAATTCCTATTAAATGTTCAGTGAAATAAGAATACTAAAAAAAAATAAATATATACAAAATCATTCTACACCTTGTCTAGTGCACTACACTCCAATATGGAGCTCTTTTGATTCCCTATTACCTGAAATAATCACCCTTACACACACTATATAGCATACTATATGTCCAATATGAAGCCATTTGAGATTCTGGACCCATTTACCTTTACTAGCATACTAGATGATGTAGTGCACTACACCAGGTATGAAATAATGAATTCTACACCCTATCTAGTGAACTATGTATTAAAAAGAACATTTTCACCTCCAGGCAGTACATACAGTATGGTATAAAAAGGAAAAAAAAAAAAGAAAAAAGAAAAAAAGATACAGAAATGGCTTCCGCACCCTAAGAAGTGCATTATTTGTCTAATCAGGAGCAATTTGGGATTCATCTCGGTATTACATTTAGAACTGTACAACACAGTGTACGAAATAATAGCTTCCATACTGCATCCTAATATGGAGCCATTCAGGCTGTGCACTATACAGGGTATGATATAAAACCCTATCTAGTTAAATATATACCTAATTGTGTCTAATCTGCTGTTTTGCTTCCACCTCACTTTATCAGTGCAGCACGTATGCAGTGAAATAATCTAGCGTGCTACATTTTCAATATGGAGCCATTCAGCTTTCTACACTACATAGGATATGATATATTGGCATTACCCTAGGACGTGCACAATATATCAAATAGAGCGCGATTAGGGATCTCTGCTCACTACATAATTTTCTACAGTCTGCAACAATTACAAACTTCAACATGGTCATATTTCAGCACTGAAGGCTGTAACAAACACCACGCTGCCTACGAAGAGTGATCATCGTAAATCAAATGATGTTTTAGTAGATTATATACTTCATAGGGATGGGTTACATCCGAGTGTGCTGAGAAGGAATATCTGCACAGTGGTGGTTCCTTTCTGATGGCAATTGACAAACTTTGCAGAACCACACATAGGCTAGAGTCAGTAGTGACTGTATACCTATAAAGTGATCTATACTATGGCCTCCATAATGATCAACACTCTTCATAAAAATGAGAAAAATATTTGCATACGATAAACATTGTAATTTTCCACTCAATCAATATGAGAAAATATTCATCTTTGCTATAGCAAAACAAAAAAAAACAAAACAAGGCTACTACTAGACAACCCTAGGAACAAAGTGACCATAGGCTACATGGGCTGGTTTCAGGCTATGGTAACTCTTTAATAATCACTCTGTACAACCGTGGTGAGCTGAAAAGCATGTCAGAATGAATAAATGGATTTTTATTTATATCACAATCAATCTTCAGCCAGTTGATGCTGATATCAGCCAGTTGATGCTGATATTCTTATGAAAAGTTTAAATTTTTTTTTGACTGGAATTTTTATTTATTTTTATTATTACATTTATTCATGAACATGGCTTCATCTAATTAATTATGCATAAATGTGCATATTTAATAAAAACAAAAATACTTCTTTGATCTTGTTAGAATTTAAATATTTATTACTCTATAAAGACACCGTCAAAGAAAGACTTTTACTGAAATTTTGCTGGAATATCATTTTACTTTGTAGTATAATCCTGATCTGTTGTGAAAAATATTTTCTATGACATATCTATATATCTATATTTCATATCTATTGGTATTTTAAAAAATAATCAACATTTTGGGAAATTCCTCTGTATTTCATTTCTAATTAGGGATGCGAATGGATATGTAAAATTTCATGAATGCAGCTGTTCTAGAGTCAAAGATTTTTGGTTATAAATATAGAAAAAAAAACCTGATTTTGAGGAAAATGTTTGCACTCTAGTTAGGATGGTTTATAATGGAAATTGGCATGTATATCATAATGACACATTAATTGAAACTGTAGAGCTTTGCCTTAAAACCTTAAAAATATGTCAGAATTATTGACACCCCCAAGGAATTGTTTAAGTCAATGCAAGCAAATTATTATTCTTAAAAAAATGTACGTTATAATATTTTGTATATTATTTTTTATTTCTTCTTAGTCCCTAGGAATTCTGTTGTTGCCTTGAACTATGTCCTGTTTCCCTGGGGTATGGATATGATGTTGCACATGTAAAACCCATCAACCATCAACAAGTATCTCTAACTTTGTTAGGCATTAGAAGAAATTATATAGAACTGTATGCCTGTGTGTTTGAGCACAACATATCATTTATTACACGTGTTATTCTATTTAAATATTAATATACAGAAAATGGTTAATAAAGGTGAAGGTAAGGTATATTAGTTTTAGGCTAAAACTCCTTATTTGGAACCCAAATTCAACTTTTGCTTGCAATTCATCTGTCTTCATTTCCTAGCACATTATTAATTGTTTGATCAGAATGAATTCATTGCAGAACTTTAAAATAACGCAGTAGCACATTTCTTAAACAGACAAAACAATGGATTTGTCTCGGTCTGAAATAATGCATTCTCGGGTATTAATTATGAACGGAATAACTTTCTTTTATTGTAGCTTTTGATAAATGGTGAAATAAAAACAGTTCATTGTGAGTGGACGCAGCCTTTTGGACTCGGCTGTATGATTTATAGCAAACATAAAGGGGACAGACCTTCCATATTAATCACGTCAGATAGAGGGCACAAAGATAAATGGCTGGAGGAGAGGTGGGGGAGGGGGGCTATGTTTAGTCAGAGATAACGAATATCTGTATGTCTGAGTATAAATGTATTTCTGTCTGTGTTCGGTGTACTTTCATTTTCACACACGCATTTCACACAGATAAACAATAGATTAGATAGTACATTCTTGAATAATACGGATCAGTGTTGTAAAAATCCGATCTCGGTAGTGCACTCGGATTAAGTGCACTTCTTATATCAGATATGAAAGCTGGATAAGAAATGGCTGATAAGACACAACAGAGGCAATAGCTTCATCAGTCTAAAGGGCATCACGTCCCTCTGAGAGTGAGAGAGAGAGAGAGAGTGTGTGTGTGTGTGTGTGTGTGTGTGTGTGTGGAATGGCATCCTCAATCATCTCTCCCCCTATACTGACACCTATCTATCCGTTCTGCCCCATAAAACCCCAGTCTCTTTTTAAACACACTTCACAGATGAGCCACCAGTGCATTATGGGATGTCGAGACCACCCACTGAAAGGCAGTACTACAATTCATCCGTAGCCAATGTTGTTTACCAGATCGATGGTCATTTTAAGTCTTTTCCCATTACTAGGACACTCTGATTCTTTCAAAATGCGACTTCTTTATAGTAGTTATTTTATACTCAAGTGTCTATACATATAATGTTATTCCCAGGAGGTCAGAGAGCATCGGTATTACCCATAATTCACTATGAGTGTACATCAGGGTTATCACTGAGGAATGGCTCCAAAGATGCAAGTTGGTATACAAATGAAAAAGTCAAATAATTGTGAAATGAAATATAGCCTTAAATCAGCTAATCGAATTGTGTTCCAATTGTAATTCCCAATTCTGATTGGTCGGACGCTGCTAATTAGTTTTCTATAACAGCACCTCTGAGACTATTGCTTGGTATTAATTCAAATAGCAGATTTATATCAATACACTCATTCTAATACATTATTGTTCATAACAGCTAATTCGTACAGAATTCGTATGGCCAACGTTTCCACATAGTCTAAGATTAATAATAAATGATTTTTAAAAATTTCTTTAAAGAGTTGTTATTTAACAAAGCTTAAACAAAGCATATATGGTTACATTTTCTGCAAGGTGATGTTTATTTAACATTTATGGAAGGAGTCTCCAGTGTCTGTCCTTTTCAGGAGGTTTTCCACCATGAGAAAGTCTTCTTCTGGTTTCTCTGTAACATGACAAGCTGCGTTCTTATGTCTTATTAACTTCACCAGCAAGATGAAAGATTCCAACAAACAGGAAACAACTGTTTTTATAACATAAATTATAACACAATCTTGTTGCACCACAACATTACATGCAATTAAATAAGGGTTAAAAAATGTCATTAAGAAATGAAATATTTTTTTTAAAGAAACGGTCTTAAAAACATGTTTTATTCTGTACTTATTAGTGTCCGAGGATTCTGTCCTAATTAAATAATCTCTTATGCTAAACTGTAGCTCATAAATAGTTTTGATGTTCCTTGTAAAACACTAGCATTTCAGGCACAATATTCAGAAGACCCCATAGTTCCACTGCCTTATAATATAATTTTCCAGTTCCATGTTTAATTTGTATAAAATTATTATAATTATTTTTTTTAAACATTTTTTTTTTTTTTTGCAGTGCTCTAGGTTCCCTCATCTGTATGTTCACTCAATATGACAGATGTTAAACGAAAATCTATTTTTTTTTTTTTTTTTTTTTTACAAAGATAATAATAAAATAAAATAAAAACTTTCAAATCTATCATTGAATTTGACTGATTTATTAACTCATTTAAACCCATGTAGGTTTTATTAAGGATGTATTTGAAATTAACATGCCCACAAATTTTAGGTCTTTTTTTTTTTTTTTTCCCTGAACATTTAATAGCAGAATATCTATGCTTGTAAATAAATGGATGAATCTAATGGCCTGGAAACACAGCGTTCTTGTAATATAGGTTTAATAAACCCTTGTGCTGTTTCCTAGACATTTTCATTTAGCAAATATTGTGCCCTTGAAACATAATGCATTGGTAATATAGAGCCCTGGGAACACAATGTTGACCCAGACCCATTCATATAGTATTGTTACACAATATAATGTTGTTCATCAGATGAAACACTATACATTTGAGCAGAAAATCAAGCTGATTGTATATATTTTAGATTGTAATTAAATCCTTGTGAATCTTACAAGGAGACCATGAGACCTGAGACCATGTGCGCATGCTCATAATAAATCAAAATTCAACCGGAATATCACAACCTCTTGTGGCATCTTAGTGAATAAAGACGCTGTTGAGAAATGGAGGAAGAAGTTATTGGAGATCACACATCAGAAAAATCACAAGACTTATACTGTCGTCAAACCCCCTCGATGCCATTTAAAGTGTTATTGCATTACTCTGACAGCTGTAGACTCACTGCGGAACAGATACTGCCCAGAACCTATTGCTGCAATCTGACACAAATACAAATTTTCAGAATTATTTTATTCGCCTGACTCCTCAATAGACGTGACAGCTGATGGAAGTGTGTTACTTTGCTCTGCTAGAAAGTTAACACCCTTGCTAATTAGCATGCTATCTGTTTCAAAAAAAGGAAGCTTACACTGCATTTTAATATAGGAAGGAAGGTTAATGGTAGGCAACAAATTCTGTGAGCTGGGCCAAATTTGAAGACAGCATCTCAACTGTCCTTCTTGATGTCTGCAATCCCACAATTCTGTTCACAAGACCAAAGTCTTATGAAAGTTTCAAGAAACATGGAGAGCCAACTGGTGGTCCAATTGAAGTGGAAATATTAGATTGAATGGACAGTAGTGTCTCAGCAGTTAGTGTTCTGGAAGGTTGGGAGTCAGACTACCTTTCCCGTCAAGCTGTCACTGGGTCCTTGAGCAAGGTCAAAACGCCTTGTAAATTCAGCTTTGGTTACAAATGTCTGTTCAGTGAATATATGTAAGTGCCCCTGAGGAACACTGGATACTGTGTTGCTGTAATCATAAACACCACACGTCCTGTGCTCATCCTAGAATGAGCACCTACTTTATATCCACTAGGGCACAGGGTAGGGCTGAAACATCTCAAGGCAACACTGAAATATCTTCCTTGACTACTTCTTTTGATTTTGCAGGTCAACAATAAACATGCTGGATGTAAGGATAATTTTGATTGTCTTGTGAAGACAGTGGAAACAGTTCTGGGAGCACCAACATAGATGGTATGTTATGCCAATAAGGTCTCCATGAAAACGCCATCCAAGTATATATCCAAACATCCATTTTCCATACCGCTTATACTACACAGGGTTGCAGGGAACCTGGAGGGGACTCGGGGCATGAGGCAGAGGACACCTTGGACAGGGTGCCAACCCATCGCAGTGCACAATCACACACCCATTCCCACACTACGGACAACTTCGAAATGCCAATCAGCCTACAATGCATGTCTTTTAACCAGGGGAGGAAACCAGAGCACCTGAGGAAACCCCTGCTGAACGTTGAGAACATGCAAACTCCATGCACAAAGGGGTGGAATTGAACCCCCATCCCTGGAGGTGTGAGGCAAACATGCTAACTACTAAGCCACTGTCCCCCAAAGAGTATGTGCATCACATACAGCGGCACCTCTGTTTACATTACAATACTGCACCATGCACATGCAGAGCAATAATTTCTGAAGATGTATACAAGCAATGCCCCAAAATAGTGTGGCAGCCATCTTGTGTAGGCGTAGTTACAAACAAGTATAATCCAGGCCCCAGAAGCGTTTGACTTTATAGTATATCATTTTAGAACAGTAATTAATTGCAGTATAATCCCACTATCTGGTGTTACCCTGACGAGGATGGGTTCCTTTTGATTCCTCATGTTGTCTGAGGGACTCTTTCCTCATGACTGTCACCTCTGGCTTGTTCATTAGGGATTTAAATCTACATCTGGATTTCTGCAAAGCTGCACTGTCAGAATTGTTAAAAGCACTAAACAAATAAAAACATACAGTAACTGATTGACATACCGAATATGATAGCTGTAGAAGGTTTTTTTTTTGGTTAAAATGTTGCCTAATTAAACTGGGTGTGTCAAAAGCGGTGGATACTTAAGGCAGTTGATCCAGAATGGAACACAGCTAAAACTGCTTCAGCCGTGTGTGTGTGTGTGTGTGTGTGTGTGTGTGTGTGTGCAAGCTGAACAATTCAATGACACAAGTAGGTGATCACTTCCCGGGTCATTAGGGGAAGTCAGCGAGGTCACACTGGAAACGGTAATGAAACGCAGGGGAGTGGAAACTGGAGCAGCTGCCGTGTGTTTTTGTGAAGCTCCGAGCGACTAAACCTCCTGCTTCCATCCTCCCATCCTGTCCTCCGTTAATTTTCCCTGGTGACTCGGAGCAATAAAGCAATCAGAGAGAGCGCATGAGAGAGAGTTGAGAGAGAGAGAGAGAGAGAGAGGTAGATGTGTGCCCTGGAGCAAATGAAACACTCCCGACTCCACAATCGATGACACCATCATCTCCTGCTCCAGATAATGATATCTGGAGGTGCGAGAAAACACAGAGTGTGTGTGTGTGTGTACAGGATATCTCCCTTTTCTGACTCCGCTGCAATCATACTCCATCCACAGCACCCTAATGAGGACATCTCTATCTGCTGCCTTCCTTTGCATCGTCTTTCACTTTCTAATCTGTCCATCCTCCTCTTCTGCTATCCATCCGTCGGTTCATCTCGCTTCCACGCTCTGGGTAGCGCGATGCCGTCTGTATTTTTTTTTCCATCGCATATTCACTGCAACGAGTGTAAGGCAGTGAAACGTGACGCTCTGATAGATACGAGTGTCAAAACAATATGACGAGCGAGAGCTTTTCAACCTCCCACTTGACCTCACTTCCTCCATCTCTTCATTTCCCCTCTCTCTCTCTCTCTCTCCCTCTCTCTCTCTCTCTCTCTCTTTGCTTCTCTCTAGTCATGAAGTGCTTCGGTTTTCAGAAGCACCACTACAATTACACGTCTTTGTCGAGTGGCAGCCGCTTTTTAGTTTCGACTGGAACTGTTGACACGGAAACATTCGCACAAGCTGAATTGGATGTTGTTGTTTTTTTTATGGAAAGAAAAGTAGTTTATGATTTGTTGGGGAAGTGAGCAGAGGTACATCTAAATATACCGGGTCTTTTCTAACCAATACAAAGCTGTTTTCTAGCTGGATGTGATGCCCACGATGGATGCTTTCCCATGCATTCTCATTCACAGCATGCATCAGTGTTTTGGGATAAACAGGAGCATTAATGACATTAAGGGTTTAACCCAGAGCAGCATAGAAGTACTTCTTCCAGAACTATCTTACCCCAGCACCAAATTGAGCGCCTAGATCCACTAAGACTTCCCAATAAATTACAGAAATATAGTGCATGTTATCTTACTTAAAAACTCTGCAGTTGATTTACCATGTGCTTGGTATCCAAACTGCATTGTTTGGCCCTGATTTATTCAAGCTCTGCTAGTATAAAATCATTTGCTAACTTGATGTCACCTATTGTGAATTACTTACCGCAGCTTGAAAAATCAATTCAGGAACAGAGATTGCACATTTAGGAAGGGCAAGTATTAAATTTTTGCCGAAGCACATTATCACCATTTTTGAAGATCAATTAAACCCTTTGTTAAAATGTCTCAACATTTTGTCTCAGGATATCAAACTAGGAAGAAAGCTTCTACAAATTCGGACTATTACCTCAGTAAATCTTACATCTCCAGTAGCAACAGCACTCAAAAAATCCAGAAAGAATGATCGTTATCCTTTCCTCATGTCTACACTCTTATTTTCTACTTTCAGGCATATCCTATTTTGAATCGTGTAAGGCCGACTTTCAGTTTTACTCTCCCAGGAGTTTGTTTGAGATCAAAACTCAGCATGGTTATCAAGAAGAAATATAGAAATAAGAAAGAAGAAATAAGACCTTGGTGTGATTATTGACTCCAGCCTATCATTTGATGCTCATGTAGATAATATTACTAGGATAGCCTTCTTTCATCTCAGAAATATTTCTAAGATAAGAAA
>JANDJT010000012.1:4461264-4479113 GCA_024331685.1 Stegophilus panzeri | reverse complement strand
GGGGTGTTGGGGGGCAGGGTATGGGAGGGACTCTGGCACTGACTGAATTTTGAAAGGTTGGCAGTTGATAGGCTATGGGAGCTGTCAATCATAGGACTGAGTGTACTGATTACATTTTAAACTGAGATGAGAGAGTGAACTTCTGGTTCTCAAGGAAGACACATAAGAGCCCTGAGTTTAACACAGAACTTGAAACCAAACTATTGCACCAACTAATTCTGTTTCTCTGTAACATGACAATCATCCCTGCTGGAAAAACATTCTAATGGTTTCCACTATAAATACCATGACAAACCATCAGATAACCATTAATACCATTACCATTATTGGTCCTTAATGGTATCCACTAGACATAGCATGCCACCAATAGTAGAGCCACAGTGACCATTAAAGGTTTCCATTAAAATCAATACAATTCCCATTATAAGCATTAAAATCATTACACATTCTATGAGGGTTTCTATTGTTTTTTTCAGCAGCGATGTACAAGTTTACATTGCAAGATGAGAATTCTGCATCTTGCTCGGTTAGAAATATTGAACCCTACGTGTCCATTAAGCTGAACTTTATGCAAATGAGTGTTGTTGCTGTGTTGCATTTAGTTAATCAGACATGATTGGAACACCCACCAACAGCGACCAGAGAAAGGTCACGTAGCAGCATCAGACCACAAAATATAAAAGTACTGTTAATGTTCTATTTCATTACAAAATCTTTTAAATGTGGAACAATGTTAAACATAATTTCCCGAACATGCCACTTTATGAGCCTGGCTCGGCTTCTCTAATGAACATTAGCAAACATTTAATCACAACTATTATACAGAAATGGTGTCCAAGTCATTATGAGGGGAAATAAAAGAGTGTGTGAATGCCATCCTGAAAGTTTGCGGCATTTTAGTTTCCCGGGCTGTGCTCCGAACACCACTGTGCTCCATATTCCCTACACTGGAGAAACTGATCTCATGATAAATTACACCATGGCTTATGGATTTTCATGGGTTTTGTCAGTACTTTTAGAATACTGACTTCAACTGTTACACTAATGAGTCAGGAAGGAATAAAACACTTGGCGTGTGCTTTTAATTGGAAAATAATCAATGAAACGGTGGTGTGATGTTGGCTGACACAAAGCAGAATTTAATAATTTTCCAATAACCACACATACTGAAGTGTTTTAATCCTCTTACACAACAGCAATTTGCCCATGCAAGCATTATTTTTTTTTAAGTTTATGAAAAAAACAACGTCATGCTTTTTTTTTTTTTTTTTTAATCCATTTATAGCTGCAATTAATGTTATGGGACATCCGTAAGATATGCCACTGTTTCTGTTATCACTTTCATTATCACGGTGATAAACAGTCATTTCTTCACTTCACTCTTTTGAAATGAATAAGAAAAAAAGTTCTGAAAACTTTACGTTGTTACAAAGATGATTACAAAGCACTGACACTGGAGACTCATTGCAGAGATGCTAAATAAATGTCTCCTGGAAGAAAACTTCACCATATCCACATTTCTTTTTATTCATTTACTGTATGTGGAGCGTCTGTCATCCAAATCCATGCATAAGCTGTTATCCTATAAAGATGATAATGTATTAGAATGAATTCATTAATAAAAACGTGTGCTTTGTCTTAGAACGTAACAGCTGTCAGAGCTGCAGCTATAGAAAGTGAATCAGCAGAATTGAGAATTCAACAGCTCTGTGGTTAATAATCTCCCTAATAATTCCTTTCGTATTAAGGAAAATTCTAGAACATGAGTAAGACTTGCACTGTGTTCGAAATGTTTTCCATTACAGCGCTGACGTACAAGTTATTTAAAGCTGAGAGTAATGAGAGGGAATAAAAGGGTTCATTAGAAATGCCTGGTGTTTGTAAATGTGAAGCAGAAGGGTGATGTTAGTAGCGTCACATTCCCTCTATGTCTTTTTTTTTTCCACTCCCACCTGTCATCAGGAACAGCCCTGAGCATTGGACGAGGGTGAAAAATAGATTAGGGATTCGAAAATAAATGTTGCTGTTCCATCGCTGTAAAATATATAGAGACAGCCTGGGCTTGGGGCGATGAGCATTGCTAAGTAGGGAGTGCTACAGTAGGGTTAAAACGCTTTTGTAGACCCTCAACAATAAAACCATGGACACGCCATATTTCATGTCTGAGTTAAACATTCCCCAGTGTAGCACCTCTATGATGGCTTATTCGCAGGTAGATTTATCGCCGTGCCGACTTTTCTAGTGGAAAGAGTCTGGATCGATACTCATCTATGGTCCATACATCCAATGGGCTGACAACACACACATCGTTCATCACACACTGACAATAGGCACCTCTATAAGGAAAGGATATGTAGTATGGCTCTTTTACAGTCTTTAGTTTCAAACTCCATTGCAGTAACAACAAGCTTCCTGTTCAATTACAACAATTAACACTGGATGTTTCCCCAACTCTAAATAGGTTTGGTAATGGAAAACTGGTACTGTCTTTTGCCAATGACAATTGTAAGGAAATAAAGGCTCCAGCACTGTGTTTTTTGCTACCCACTCAAGATTGGTACCAACAGAAACTAACTGTAGAGGGCTAGGGAAGCTGTAGATCTGTGGTTAGGGTTCTGGGCTAATGAATTGAAGGTTGAGGGTCTAATATACAGTAGTTGGTGTCAACCTGTGGCTGTTGAGTAAAGCTCTTAACCCTCAACAGCTTGACTCAATTGTAGGTCGGATTTGTCTACCCAATGAGCAAATGTAAAATAACATATTTCAGTATTGATTGGCACAACATATGACACCATACATACAAACAGAGATCCACCATTTGTTGTGTAAAAATGGAGGAGATGGAGCAGTGGAGTGATGATGAGGAAGGGCCAATGGTAATCCGAGCACGCTTTCCATGCTGGAATTAACAAGTGTTATTGATGGCAGTTGATGCACACTGAAATGATTGAGTGTTCACTTTTAATTCATTACCACCTTAGAAATGAATCAACAACTTCTAACCAATCAGATTCAAGAATTTAAATGAGGTCTATGGGGTCATTACAATCAGGAATTTTGATTCTGTTTCCAATAAGAATTCATCCCACTACTAAACTGAACTATGGGTCTGCCTCAGTGCTAAATCACAGATTCTCAAATAATTAGAGTTTGAAAACTGATGAAATAAAAGCAAGTCTCCGTAGTGCCTCGGTTTATATCAGCACTTCTATAACTCTGGAGTGTGTGAAAGAAACAGTCCAGTAAACACTGACCCTGACAATCAGCGAGAGACGAGGAGTGGAGTGTATCAGCGGCTGGTGCTCAGTGTGTCATTACAATCAAGTCGTACAGGTTCCTGTTATCTCCATCCATATTCCGAGAGGAAGTAAATCAGTCCTATTGGCATGAAGAAATCAAAAAGTGTGATGGCTGCAATCGAGTGGACTCGTTTTCACCGCCTACTCCGGAACACTTCCTCTTCCACGCAAGACTTAAAACTGTAAGTGCAGAGCAATAAAGAGAGATTGAACATTAACTGGAGGCTGGAGCTGTCATTTTTACGACTCTTTTACGGTCTCAGATTTGCCCGCCGTGACAAAGTGGTAAGGGATATTAAATTCAAACTCGGCCCGACAGCCTCGAAAAAGCGCTGATCGCACAGTCGAAGTCTGCTGAGAAAGAGCTGTTGTGTCTCAAATCGATCAAATCCGTGAGTTTATAATGACTCATTCTCTCGCTCGCTCTCTCGCTCTATCTTCCATGCTCACACACAAAGAGTCCTTATAATGTTATTCAGCATTGAGTTTCTATAAAACATTTGTTTCTTTGGCAGACAATAGTGATTGCCTCTGCCAGCTTTCTGCATTGTGTGTGTGTGTGTGTGTGTGTGTGTGTGTGTGTGTGTGTGAGTGACTTTAATTATCCAATATATTCACAATGATCTAGTGAAGCTTTAAGTGGTTGTGTATGTGTCACAGCAAATGCTTACTTAGGGGTTAAAACATATAATTTCCATATGTTTAAATGTAATTTCATAAGGTAATCTATAACGTTATTTCATTTCGCCATTCTCTCTAATAAGCTAAAACACACAGAACACATACTATACTGCATACTCGTATACAGTATTAACTATTTGTTTTTATATGTGTAAAAACAATATAGATACTGTAGATGCAGAGATACTGATGTAGCATGTGTATTGTAACTAATCATTTATGGATATATTGAACATATGTACAATGTATTGGTTTTATGCTATATCTTCAGATGGAGCATGCACAATATTGTTACCATGTTGCTACGACAGTCATTTCAATATGTCAAATGTGGTCACCCAGGAATAGGCTGCCTTGGTAGCCAGCATCTTCTTAAAAGTTTTAAGATCACAAAAACGATTTCGCTTGTTTAGATTAAGTTAGGATAACATTTACTCTTTGCTACAATGTACTAAGCTAAGAAACTACCAAGCAAAAATTTTAATATTGTTACACCTTAAACCATTTAATATAAGCACTTAAGCACTGAAATCTTTATTCTTATTGCATCTCTGCATAGTTTTGCCCTTTAGCTGATCGCCTGACTTTCTGCCTCATTATAGTTCCTGCTCTGCTCCACTGGTTTGTCTGTCTTGGGTTCTACAATATAATCTGACCTGCATTTGCATTCAAAACACTGTGTGTGTTTTCATTACATAATTAACAGTCACTTCCAGTCCCTAATTTTCTAGTTTGTAGACCCTAGTTTATTTGTTTTAGTCCAAAGTTGTCATGTTCCAAGTTTTCCTGTGTTCAGTCCTTAGTTTCTTAGCTGTAGTCCAAAATTCTCAAGTTCCGAGTTTCTAGATTTCAGTCCTTAGTTTCTTAGTTTTAGGTCAAAGTTCCCAAGCACCAAGTTTTCACTCCCTATTTTTCTAGTTTGAAGATTTTTTCTAATTTATTTGTTTTAGTCCAACGTTCCTCAGTTTGAAGTTAACAGTTGCTCTGTGTTCAGCCCTAGTTTCTTAGATTTAGTCCAAATTTGTCAAGTTCCAAGATGCTAGTTTTCAGCCCCTACTTCCTTAGTTTTAGTTAGGGTGACCATATTCTGGTTATCCAAAAAGAGGAGGATGACCATCTTCAGGTTTTCCAAAAAGAGGAGGGTGACCATATTCTGGTTTTCCAAAAAGAGGAGAGTGACCATATTCTGGTTTCCCAAAAAGAGGACACTTTTTTTGGTGTGGGGGGTGGAGGTGGCGGGTAATCGCGTTCAAAACAGTTTTACTATGAATGCAAACTTTAATAAAAAGACACACTATTAACATCACATAAATATATATAAGCTAAATAAAACTGGTTTCACTCTGCACACAGTTAATGTTTTTTCCTACATTCTTTTGGATGTCCATTGAATAATATAAAATATTAGATGCCATGAGTGTACCTTCTACCATCATTTACACATTTGAATGACCATGTAATACAAAGCAATGTGATAATATGAAATAAAAAATTACCTTATATGGCCATGGGCATTGTTTCAACTGCTTCTGTCAAGCAACTGTTTGATGCCGTACACAACAGAGCTACACTTTCATGCGTTTGCTGAAAGTAGGCTGATGGTTGAGAGCAAGGAATTTGGCCAATAGTTGCTGTAAACCTTTTATATCTGACCAATTGGTGTGCGAGAAGGCAGGGATTATAGAGAGGGGTTAAATGCAAATGTGCGCACACATGATGCAGTATTAGACCATAAGCACATCATAATGAAACTAAAGCCGACATTTTATCAAATTTAGAAATCCCGGCCAGACGCTTATTTAAGGTCCAAAAAAGAAGACATATCTTGGAAAATGAGGACGCATGGTCACCCTAATTTAGTCCAAAGTTTCTAAGGTCCAGGTTCCTAGTTTTCTCTCCCTAAGTTCTTAATTTCCTAATTTCTGTCGCTAGATTTCAGCCATTGGTTTCTTAGTTTTAGGCCAAAGTTCTAAAGTTTCAGTCCCTATTTTTCTAGTTTACAGACCAAAATTTATTTGCTTTAGTCCAAAGTTCCCCAGTATGACGTTAATAGTTCCCTTTCAAAGTGAACTCAATATTGTGTGAGCTTCACGCTGTGGGAAGCACCCTTGTGCGCGACTGGTATCTGAAGTCTGTGTTAAATCACGTCTATTTATAGGCCTTCCCATGGTCAGATGACATGGCATTTTGCGTGTCGCATGATTATAAAATAGCACCTGTAAACCACATCATCAACCTTATTATCTTCGATGAAGGAACACATGTCGGTTCTTTGTGTGAATGCTCCTAAAAACTCTTCACTTATATACTTATATATATATATATATATATATATATATCCCTCACCTCTTTGCGAGTATGAGTCAGAGAGAATTCAGGAAGTGTGTTACTCCATGCTCCCAGTTTATTTCGGAGACGAACAGACACACTTTCTTTGCGAAATGTTTGGGGGTGGAACATGCTGCAGTGGCCCTTGAGGGGGCTGACTGCACACATTGTGAACGCTTCACAATTAGGCAGCTCTGCTCTCGGCTAGCTCGCTTCTTAGCTGAAGGGAGTTGGGATTCATGGCCTCGCGGCTCCCCTTTTTCCAGGAGTGCATGATGAAATATCGCACTTTTGGGGAAAACCATACACCAGCTGTATTTATAACCAGACAATGTCTGATTCAGCCATTGTGGGAAATGAACAGTATGGGTATTTGGCTATGCCAAAGGTGGAGGAGGCACTTGTGAACTACCTCTCTCCATCAACGGCAGGTGATTTTTGGGCGTGGCTTTGCCATCCAAGCCATGTAAGGCCACCTCGCCATTGATTGGCAAACCCTATGTGGCGGCGGGTCTCATCTGTGGGTCACTGCATACAATGGTAGTGTTACAGTCCTACCAAGCAGACCTGCTGAATGAGCTCGACAGCAGGGAGGGAATTGGGCACAAGACAGTGGCGTAGCTTTGTCACGCCATGGATTTGTCTTTTCGGGCGACCAAGCAAACGGCGGTTCAGTGGGTAGCTTGGTCGTGGCAAAGAGGCACCTATGGCTCAACCTCTCAGGAATGAGGGGTAAGGATAAGGTCTCCCAGCTGGACATCCCTGTTGAACTTTCCAGCTTGCTAGGAGGCACGGTTAATGAAATCACCAACAGGTTTCTCAAGGCAAAACAGCAAACAGCGGCGTTCAGTCAGTTCGCCCGAGCATCCACTAGAGGAGCCCAGGCCAGCACTAGTGCAAGGGAGACACAGAAGGTGAGTGTGGTGGCCCCCCTCCCTCTGCAGAAAGCCGGGGGGATCATGCAGCCACATTCGCAGCCTGCTAGTAGGCCCGATCTAAGACTGATCACTAATGCCAAGCAGGCAAAGAAGGAATGGTTCTGATGGGCCATGGAGGGAGGTATCAGAGGGCGTGAGGTTGTTAGGGCAGTTAGCCCCCAGTATTACTGTAGCCCCCCCCAGCCAATAGTGTCCCAAGTTTTAAGTCCCCTCTGGTCAGCAAGCTGTCAAAGGGCAAACAAAAATCTGATGCTTTCCCTCCAACAGAAGTTAATGCCACTAAAAGACCATCTGGCAGCGTGGAAACTACTGCCAAATGGGTCTCCATGGGTTCTGTCCAACACAGAAAAGGGTTACCGGGTCCAGTTCAGAACTCGACCCCCACGGTTCAGAGGTGTGCTCACCACAGTAGTCAGCACAGAGCAGAGCCCGACAATAGCGCAGGAAGTAAGATCCCTCCTGGAAAAAGGGGCCATAGAACATGTTCCCTGAGGGAGGGAGGTTTTTACAGCCATTATTTCCTGGTCTGCAAAAAAAGATGTGGCCAGTTTTAGATCTGTCATCTGAACTCTTCGGACTTACAGGTTCAAGATGTTGAAGCTCAAACTTATCATTCCACAGATTCAGTTTGAGGACTGGTTTGTGACGATAGATCTGAAAGTCTCACATTTTCACATACAAATATTGCCCAGTCACAGGAGGTCCCTGAGGCTCAGGTTTGGAGGCAACACCAATATTGGGTTTTTCCCTTTGGTCTAGCTTTATCCCCTTGCACCTTCACGAAGTGCATGGACGCGGCTCTGGCTCCCTTGTGACCCCAGGGCATCCGTGTACTAAATTACCTGGATGAATGGTTAATTCTAGCGTGATACAGGGTGTTGGCAATTCAACATTGAGATGTTGTTCTCGCCCACACAAGGAGCTTGGGGCTCAGGTCGAACCCCAAGAAAAGCATACATTCTCCAGTGCAGAGGACGACTTTTCTAGGGGTTATATGGGATTCCACTATGATGAGGGTGTATCTACCCTCAATATGCATAGGGTCAATCCTATCAACACTGAGCAAGATAAAGCTGCGTCTGGGCATCCCCTCCAGTCTCCATGACAGACTGTTATGGCAGCAGCAGCCAACGTCATACCATTGGGCCTATTGCACATGAGACCATTTCATTGGTGGCTGAACAGTCTGAGGATGAAACCCCTAAGAATAATCAGTGTCACTCGGCAATGCCTACGTGCTCTGAGAATTTGGAGGTGTCCCCGGTTTCTAGCATTGGGTCACACTTTAGGGGCATCTCCTTATCGCAGGATACAAGATGGGGCACGGGCTTAGATGGCCATCCAGCTCATGATCTCTGGAGCGGCCCTCATCTAGAGTGGCATATAAATTGCCTAGAAATGTGGGCCGTATTCCTAGAACTGAAATTCTTTCTTCCTCAGTTGAGAGGTCACCATGTGTTAGTTGTGACAGACAATGCAGCGGTGGGCTCATATATCAAGCACCAGGGAGGGTTACGTTCACGCCCCCTATTCAAACAGGCACAATTACTTCTTCTCTGGGCAGAGGAAAAGTTTTTCAGTGAGTGCAATGTACATTCTGGGCAACCGGAATGTGGGGGAAGACATTCTGTTGAGGCAGGGGCTGAGGCCCAGGGATTTGAGGCTCCACCCACAAGTGGTGGAGTCCATATGGCGGAGGTTCAGCCAGGCGGAATTGGATGTGTTTCACCTCCGAGGAGACAACACACTGCCTGCTGTGGTTCGCCCTCACTCCTCCAGCACCACAGGGGATGGATGCCATGGTACACACGTGGCCGAGGTCACGTCTGTATGCCTTTCCCCCGATTTCTCTGCTCCCACAAGTTCTTGCAAAAATTTGCCAAGACCGGCTACGTCTGCTGCTAGTAGCACCTTATTGGGCAGCTTGAATATGGTTCTCAGAGATAATATCCCTGCTAGATGGCACTTCCTGAGAGATTCCTGTTCGCAGAGGTTGGATTGATCACCCTCAGCCGGAACTATGGAAACTGGGTCTGGCCCCTGAGGGGCACCAGCTCATAGATTCTGCTCCCAACCAAGGTTGTAGAGACGAGGTTGTTGAATGCTAGAGCACCATCCATGAGAAAATTGTTTGTGCTCAAGTGGCAACATTTTGTCTTATGGTGTGGGGAACATCAGATAGACCCAATAGACTGCACAATATATACAGTCCTGGAGTTCTTACAGGAACGTTTCTCAGCAGGGTTGGCTCCTTCTACAATTAGGGTCTACCTGGCTGCTATTTCGGCCACTCATGCCCCTATTGATCGACCCTCTGTGGGGCAACATCCTCGACCATCAAGGTTTATGTGTGGTGTCAGGTGGCCGAGGCCCATTTGCAGACCACATGTACTTTCCTGGGACCTTTCTGTGACCCTGAAAGATCTGTCAGTCGCCCCATTTGAGCCCTTAGAGTCAGCTTCAGAGAAGCTTCTGACTCTAAAGGTAGCTCTTCTGCTGGCCCTGACATCTCTCAAGTGAGTAGATCTACAAGCTCTCTCTGTTATCCCTTCCTGCCTTGACTTTGCCCCAGGATTAGCCAAGGCCTTCCTATATTCTAGGCCAGATTATATTCCTAAAGGGTTTATGTCTGCTGCCCAGTCAGTGGTGTTGCAGGCTTTCTGCCCTGCTCTGTTCCTCACACCGGAACAAGAGAAACTGCACCTACTGTGTCCAGTAAGGGCTCTCTGTACTTACATCCATCACTCCGGCCAGTAGCGTAAGTCAGAGTAGTTGCTGGTCTGCTTTGGTGGCAACAGTAGAGGTGATGATGCGTCAGAACAGCACATCTCCAATTGGATAGTGGAGACACTCTCTATCGTTTATGAGGCGCGCGGTCTCGCTACGCCTCTTGGAATAAGGGCTCATTCCACTAGGGGGCTTGTCTCCTCGAAGGCTTTATCCAAAAGGGTACCCTTACAGGATGTGTGTGCTGCGGTGTGGTGGTCTACGCCGCACACATTTGTTCGATATTACGGTTTGGACATGGATTCCACCCTGGGCTCAAGTGTCTTGCAGTGACCCTCAGGTTCAGACCCTTTGAACAGGCCATACGCACAGTATGACAGAGTGGGTATACTCATTCCCACACTGTGAAGCTCACGCAACATTGAGTTACCTTTGAAAGGGAACATCTGGGTTACGCATGTAGCCCTGTTCCCTAAGAAGGGAACGAGTTGTTGCATAGTTTTGTCATACTGGGGCATGCCTGTGAATCACGTCTTCGCTTCAAATAATAGAGGCTGATGATGTGGTTTACAGGTGCCATTCTATAATCACATGATGCACCAAGTGCCAGGTCACCTGACCACGGCAGGCCTATATATATGCATGATTTCTCACAGACTTCAGATACCGGTCACGCACGAGGGCGCTTCCCACAGAGTGAAGCTCACGAAACATCTCGTTCCCTTCTCAGGGAACAGGGTTACGTGTGTAACCCAGACGTTTTCCTGTGATCAACCCCTAGTTTCTCAGATTTAGTCAAAAGTTGTCAAGTTCTGAGTTCCTAGATTTCAGTCACTATTTTTCAGTCTAAAGTTCCCAAGTTCCACTTTACAAGTGTTCAGTCCCTAGTTTCTTAATTTTACTCCAAAGTTCCAAATCTCTAAGTCCCTTTTTTTCAAGTTTTGAGCTTTTAGCTTCTAAGTTTTAGTCCAAAGTTACCAAGTCCAAATATCCTAATTTTCAATACCTAGTTTTAATCCAAAGTTCCACAGTTCCAAAGTTAGTTTTCTGTTCCTACTTTCTAGTATATCTTTCTACTAACACATGCTTTATCAATATTACCCCAGTTCCAATTTTTGGTCCCTATTTTTCTAGTTTTTATTTATTAGCTTGCTAGGTCCAACTCCCCAGTTTATTATTTTTCTGCCTCTAGTATCCTTCTTTCTATTCAATGCTATGTTTTCTGCTCTATTCTTACTCTGACCTTGCTTGCATTATTTTTGGATTTATGAGTATTGGATTTCCCATTAATCCCTTTAAGTGATTTGACCCTCCCTCTCAAGTTTTGGATTCATCGATGAACTCAGATTAAGACTATGCCTCTGGCTCCAGTCTTAAAAATAGACAAAGTACCATACAGTATGTAATAATTAGAGTTTCATGTATACAGTTTAGATGTTAGGACTTCTGAATCCCCAGCTCCTGTAAAATCACACTTGCCTGGGTGCCCAATGTCATGTGTAGTCTACAAGATAAAACTTTCCCTAGCAACCCATAGCAACAGCATTCATCTTTCATTGCAGCACCTGCATTTAAGCAAAATAAATTCCCTTCTAGGGGACCTCTTCAAGATATAAGTTGAATACCTGAGTATACCAAGATTTGCAAAGAAAAAAAATGATAAAAACCCAAACATTCTACACTCAAGAAGCAGAAACAGTGAAATCTTATGCATGGTTAGATGGATGATGAAGAACAGGTGTGTCTGTCTGGCACTTTGAAATCCCACATACACCTCACACATTTACTGGGTCTGAGCAAAGCAGCTTAGATCTTGTAATGTAAGTTATGACAGGAATGAACTTGTTTTCTGGATAGTGCGCAACATCAAATATAACTATAAACAGATAAAATTTTTTACACTCCATTGTGTTTTATGTCTTACATGGCTAACATGTACTTTATCAATCTCAGAAAATGATTAGTAATTCTAATGAATAAGCATAAAGTGTTTAAAATGGATTATTCTATAATTAAAGCTGGATGCACTACCCCTGCCCCCCATACCAATGCCCTTCTTTTGCCCCCAGTGCCCTGAATACAGCAGTGTAACTGACATAACTGTTTATATACAGTAGTAGACAGTAAATACAGTACACTATTTTTTTTTTTTTTTTTTTTAAATCCCCAGCAAAAAACGTGTGCTCACTGGAACATTATTATAATCCATTAGATCATCTCTGTGAAATCACATCCACTTACACCTCAGCACATGTGTGTACTGAGTCTGAATAAAGCAGCTTCCAAATAAGACCAAGCAATGCATAATGAACACGCTATAATTAACACACACTCATGCCTGGGGATGATAACAAATATACTAGTTTTACTAAAGAATTACTAGTGTACTACTACTACTAATTGACATATCGATGTGAATAAGAATTGCTTGCATATTCAACAATGTTCACTGCAACCTGTAGTTACACACTTTATACAGTATGTGCACAATTACATTCTGTACTTATTCAAAATGTATTCGCTGCTCAACCTTTATTGCACAAATGACCGTTTTTACTGTGGTGTGGATGTCTTGTAGCTATTCTCTTATGTATTTATTTATATCCTGTGCCAGCACAGTACACTGTACATAGATCTTGGATTTCTATCCTGCATTCAGTTTCCATTTACATAAGTCTCTCTTGTTTCTTAGTCTGTGACTATATTTAAATCTGGCTTGTGTCACAAAGGTGTTCATATATACACTGCAGGCCCAAGTCATATTTAACAACTGTGTTTTCTAGTTTCGAAATCCTGCTATTCCTAGTTTTCAGCTTCTAGTCAGTCCCTACAGGATTTTGTGATTTTGCGGTCACAGGAATTAACGCAAAATCAAGCGAACTCCGCAATATTCGGAGGAGCTTGCGATTTTTCAAAATGACTGCAAATTTCCAACAGATTTCGATTTTGGCCGAGACATGCCAAGTGACATCATCACAACATGCATTCAGCCAAAGCCCTCTTCGATTCACGTGCATCGAAGATGAGTATAGCTAAAAGGTCTCATTTACCAGCAAACATCACTGCAATTGCAATTTCGCCAATTCAAGTAGTTTTCCGCATTAAAGCATAAAAAACTCCACAAATTGCATCGCAAAGCTTGAAAAAAAAAGCTGCAGCAAAATCAAGCATTTTTGGCTGCAACAATCGCAAAAAATTCGGCGAAATCCTGTATGGACTGTCTAGTTTTACTCCTTTTATAGATTCAAGTCCCGAGTTTCCTATTGTTTAATCCCCAGTTTTATAGTTTTCAGGTCAAAGATTGCTAAATTCCAGTTTCCTAGTTTTTTTTAGTAACTAGTCTCCTATATTCTGTTTTATTCAGGGTTTTTTGTTTTGTTTTGTTTTTCAGTCCATATTTTCCTACTTCTCAGTCCCTAATTCTCAAGATTCTTTGATTGCATGATTCTTGATAAGAACTAAAATAATCACGCAAATGTTTTGGCTTTAAATTGAGATCATCATTCTTAATCCCAGTCAAGTTCTTTTGCTCAACTTTGTTTATATGTATGTTTATTAAATTCGTACACTATTGTGGCAGAGTGTGATGGCTACATGAACAACAACTTCGAACAAAAATAATTGCTAATTAGTATAAAAGTTTCATCAAATTAGCAGAGCACAGTGTGTCCTTCCAAAGTTAAACGGAAAGCAGTAATTAGTATTATCGGCTGGTTAAGTCATTAGTTGTGGGGATGTTCTTCTGCCGAGAACGACTCATCAGGCGCTCGTGGGTGAGATTCAGTCTTGATAAACGCGCTTGATGCGTAATGTGTCACTGGTGGGGTTTGAACACATTGCATGCAGCCATGACTCGCTCATTCTTTATTTCATACATTTAGTCATCATTTCTTAATAACTGGGAATTTAGTATTAAAATGTTGTTTCTGTAGACTCACTGAGTCACCGTGCTTCACATACGGTCACGTGGTACAACGTTTATTCCTATTGGTCATAGTGAACAACAAGCAATAAGTGTGCTTTGTTTTATGCAATGCTTGCCCAAGTGTAAATACTATAGAATCAATGCTGTTCTTGTCAAATTGATAAAAGGTTTTTCTATGATTTTTTTTTGTGCTGCCCTACTAAAGTCCCTACTTTTATTTTTGAGTCCTTAGATTCCTTCACTTCAGCCTGAGATTCATTATTACGCTCGTATTCTGCATTCCATTTCCATCTTATTTTCAGTCCTTAGTTTCCTAAATTTCCCATTTCTTTTTGAAACCATTATCATTTGGTGGTGCCATCTGCTTGTATTATTTTTATTTTTAGATTTATGAGTATTATATTTCCAATTGATCACCTGGTATGCATGTAATCTGATCCTCGCTCTGGATCCAGAAATTGTGATGTCTAACCACCTCTGGCTCCAATGATCACATTTATAATAATACCATCATGCACTTTACAACCACTGTATCATTCATAATGCAGTACCTAATAGACTACTGCAAGCCATGTACAACCAATTTTGTTTAGAGGTAGCAGCATTGATTTACATTTAAATGTAACCATATCCTCTCTATGTCTGTGGACTGACTCTTCTTTCTGTCAAAAAACTTAGGTTAAACACAAATGATGCAAAAAAAAAAAACAAACAAAAATGAAATCACATTTCACCATTTATTATGAAATTAAAAATAAGAAAATACCAGCATTCAAACAATACGTCAACAGAAAGCATTTTTTTTTTTAAGTTAA
This sequence comes from Stegophilus panzeri, assembly GCA_024331685.1. Lineage (NCBI taxonomy): Eukaryota > Metazoa > Chordata > Actinopteri > Siluriformes > Trichomycteridae > Stegophilus > Stegophilus panzeri. Next base: position 4,464,400 of record JANDJT010000012.1, on the reverse strand, counting down.
CAGTAATAACAATAGATTACTTGTGCATCAGAGCTGGATACAGATGGCAGATGGTGATTACATTATATCAAGCGGAGGAAAAATGGAGAAAAAAAATAAAATAATAACATAACAGTCCATTACAGAATAACAAAGCACATTAAGCAAGATTACCAGGAGCTTCATTTACATACAACATCATTTAAGTATGTGATAAATTACATGTGGTGGATGCATGAGGGGTACAGTTGGAGTCCAGGATAAAGTATGGAAGAAGATGTTCACATTTCTCATGTCGAGTTTAGTTTTTCTACAATATGTCATCTATACAGTGTACATTATGAAAATGAAAGGCTGAGTATGTAGGGTCCAAAAGCCAAAGTGCACTACCAATAACTGTTTCTGTACATTTTAGTTATTATTTTAGAATCTGAGTTCATTTGTAGAATCCATAGTTCATTTTTATATATATATATATTCACTTTAAATTGTCCAAACTTTCCTAACTCTTATACTGGTGTCTTGTTAGAGAACTATAATTATAATTATTTTGGTAATTGATAAAAAAAAGAAAGAAAACGTTTCTGGTAGTGGCCAGACATTGGAGCCTACTCTGTGTGTGTGTGTGCATGTGTGTGTGTGTGTGTGTGTGTGCGTGTGTGTGTGTGTGTGTGTTTAAGGAGACACAATCGGCATACGTGATGAAATTTAAAATAAACATGAGAAAGAGGAAGGATGATGGAGGGTGAAATCATCAAAACACCATCACACTCAGTTCTACTCCAACAAACAAGTAGCAGTCAAGAAACATTTTCTTCCACCGTATCTACTCTTGCCTTTACCCAAGTTCCGTCCTGAGAAACGGCCTGTGTTTCCATCCTAGTGTTATGCAAACGTTATAAGCGAATTTACGGAAAGAGGTTTGTGTGCTTAGATCAACTGCTGTTCTGCTGGATATCCATCAGTTCCACACAGTTAATTAGAAAATTTGAATCACACACATGTTAAATTTTGCTTTTCAGTAATGATTCAATTATAAGTTTGACAGTTTACACCAAATCTTACAAAATAATATGTTTTAAAAAATTTTGGTCTCCATGCAGGTGCTCAAATTCAGCATAGGCATAAAATCCAGATGGATGGAAACACAATCTAGTGACTAAGTGTGTAGTGGGTGGGTGAGTTATGCTCTTGTCATGGCCATCTTTTTAGTCAAAGCATAAATAAGTGGAACAATGGTCTATGAACTCATTCGGATGCACTGGAAGCACAAATACTCGAAGCATTGGATTAAAAAGCATGAAAATAGCATTAGCAAGAGGCGGGCGAGGGTGGAGAAAAGCTTTTTTAGCTACGTGCTCTCATACAGCCTTTCTAAGGTTGCTTATCAATCACTTCCCCCAGTGGAATGACTTTAAGATGGATAGGGCTGAGTTTTTTCAGCTACTTTGACAAATTGCCTGCCATCCGGATATAGGCAAGGGAGAAACAAAGTAACACAAAGACATATACATAAATACTTACAAAAAAAAAAACCCAAAAAAAAAAAACAACAACACACTTACTATCATTAATTACTGCTATATTCGGATCGCATGTTGCCTTTTATAAAACACTCACAGTGGAACTAAGACAAAATATCAACATTTACCTCATAGTTTGATAGCTTACTAAGAAAAGACTAAGCAAAAATAATAATAATAATAATAATTAAAAAAAACAAAAAAAACAACATTAACTCCATTTAGCATTAACTGCTTCCATTATATTGACAAATCCCATGCTGTACCATGACTCATTATCTCATCCAGTGCTGTGAGAAGCATTTTCAATGATTTTCAATGTAAACCCCACAGGAGAGGGCCGCTCATATGAAACTGTCTCTTGTAAGCAAAAAACACCCTCGTCAGAAATTGCTGTCCATGCGTCATGATATGTTATCCTGCTGCTACTGTAGCTATCCAAAGTAGCATGTGTTAATTATTGTGTTTCTAAATAGACAGATTTCTCAATAATCTGATTTCATTTGTACGTACATAAAATAATAAATATGATATGATAAATAAAACGTTTATTTATTTATTTTTTTAATAGAATTGCTAGAAAAGGTCAATGTGTGCTGAATAGTGTACAGTGCTGTAGACGTTTTACAGCATCGAGAATAATGTTCTAATAACATCCAAAACACCTTGGGACTGTGCTTGAGACCACCTGCTAAGCAGTCAGCATAAATTGTGGTTAAAAGCCGCTGTAAATGGACCATCCTTCCATTTTCACACAAAGCTCAGGACTAAAAGAGGAAATGCATGCTCAGTAATGAAAAGATAAATGTGTTAATAAAGAAGACTCTTGTGCCAGAACACATAAAGGGTTTGGAGGGCATTAATGGGTTATGGATGATATGCCAATAGATCCCTGGTTGGTTTACTGTTGTGTACAGAATAATATATGTTATAAAAGCATGTAATTAAACTGTATTTCATTTGTTTATGGTCGATTGTAGCTCCTATACAATCAGTCCTGTTTAGCGTGTGCTATAAACAGGAATCTGATGCATGTGTTCGTGAAGTATGACCAGAATTGCTGTTACAAAAGCAGACCAAGGGTCTTAAAATGGTTTATATGTATTCGCTTGGGAGACACTCTTATCCAATTTAACCGAGTAAATGAGGGTTAAGCGCTTTGCTTAAAAAACAGTGACAGTTTGAGGTACTCGGATTTGAAATCACAACCTTCTGATCAGTAGTCCTGGATCCTAACCACTGACTCACTTCATGCCTTTTAGATTAGTATTAAGGCTATAAATAGGTATAATATCGATATCGTGAAATGATTAAGAGATAGACTTTTCTAAGATAATCTGAGATGTTTTTAATAATTACAAATTAAATGGTACTGAATGGATGTCTTTGATTAGATGTATTTTTTTTTTTTTTTTAAACACATCATCAACATTTGTCTTTGTAAAGAAAACTATCATCAAAATCAATTTAATGTTTTTTTGTTAATTTTACTACTGTTTTGCGGACAGTTTGTTAGTTAAATAATATATCGTGATATGTATTGTGTATCGTAAAAATGTCCTCAAGTATCATGATACGATATTTCTGTCATATTGCCCAGCCCTGGTTAGTATTGTAGTATTGTCTCATATTAT
>JANDJT010000012.1:4430320-4448120 GCA_024331685.1 Stegophilus panzeri | reverse complement strand
CTCAAACACACCTGGTGCAACTAATGAAGCCCTTGATTATTTGCATCAGGTGTGCTTGAGACAACACCTGTTTTGCAAATGTGTGCTGTTGTGAGGGATTCTATTCAAGGGGTTAATAATTTTAGAGAATAGAATAATTTTGAGACTAGAAAAGTCATTATAGGTTGCATTTTCAGTTGAATTTGGGGAAATCACTTGAAGCATTAATTGATTAACGTAGTTTCAATTGCGATTTCAATTGCTTTTGTTTGATTTGTTCATTGCAAACAGCTTTTCTGCAGATTTCCTGCAGATTTGGGCCAAGATGTGTAATGTGACATCATCACAACATGCATTCAGCCAAAGTCCCCTTCGATTCACGCGCGTTGAACATGAGTACAGCTAAATGGTCTCATTTACCAACAAACATCACTGGGAAAGCGCGTGCAAAACATTTTGCGCAATTGCAATTTTGAAAATTTATAGAAAAAGCCACGGCAAATGTGTTTGGATGTGTATACACACCTAATCAATGGTTTTTTAAGGTTTATTACAATTGTATCTATTTTACACAGAATACATAATAGCAGTTAAATACAGAAAGCTAAAATCAATACTTTCTTATAGTACTAATAGGTTCATAGAGTGGTCTTGTTGCCCTAGGTGTGTCCCTAGTTTCCTGTTTTAAGTGTTGAGTCACCTGATTTTGACATTTGCCTGCTTTCCTCATTCCTGACTGTGGATTTGTTTCATTATCTCTGCATGCATAATGACAGCTACTTCAGATATTAAGTGTCTAATAACCCAACTGCTTAGTATATGTATCTCAGTCCTGATTCTAACTCCAGCTCTTTATATTGTGCACAGGACACACAAGGGGGAGAACACTAATAAGAATAGATATTTTAGTGAACAGCTTCTAGAATTTAATGTTTTAAACTAAAATGCTAATAATAATAGCGCTATCCAGTTGGGATAAAATGTACATGGGGTCCTGGGGTAATTTCCTATTTTATAGGTGCTCCTCCTTCGTGACTTTATTACCATCAGGAACGGTCATGTCGGTGTTTTTCTCAGGCCTTCTCTGAAAGAAATTACAAGCGGAATAACCTGTTTTTCTCCAATCTCACTGGTCGTCTGATTATTAAGGCAGTGGTAGCACAGTGGTTAAGATGTTGGACTACTGCTTGTAAAGTTGTGAGTTCAAATCCCAGCACTGCCAAACTGACACTGCTGGGCCATTGCTTGAGCAAGGCCTTTAACCCTCAGCTATTGTACTCAGTTGTATAAATGTAAGTCGCCCTGGATAAGGGTGTCTGATCAATTTAGTCCCATCCAATTGCACATGTCCATGATTTTCTATGCACTTGTTGCCTCTCATTGCAGAAAGAAAGATGCTTGACTGCTGCTACTTGCCATATTTTGTCTCATTGCGCACGTATCAATGCCCCTTCCCCAGATATTAAACACTTCCCGAGTTGCGACACAAAAAATGGATGCATATGTGATTCTCATATACATTGTGATTATTGTTTTACTGTATTTTTTAATTGTTGCTGGAACTTTGGTGAAATAAGAGACAGTGTCTCTTCTCTACTCCAGTGCCTTTTCCACCACTTGGATGCCATGTTGTGAATGGAGCGTGATCATACGACCACGTGATGCAAACATCCAGGTTCATAGAAAAAACAACCCACTAGAAACTTCCTCCTCCTGTGGTCATTTTATTGCTGTCCGGAAGTGAGATTTTTTTTTATCACTGACGAGACGTATATCCAAAACCGAACATTTACGTGGGAAGGAGTGTTTCTGGCAATAATTCAAATCATCATTGTTTATATTTACATAAAGAGACAACAATGGTTACAGTTAAATGGTTATAAAATCTAAAGACAGACCGAGACCATAGGACTCACCCTTGCGCACCAAACAGTACAAGAATAACAATACATGCAGTGATCTGCTCAGTAAAAGCATCCAGAGTCGATGAATCTCCTCACACTCTTCACATCTACGTAATGAGATCACGACATGGTCAGCCTAAACTCATAAACGGCATTAAGAGCTTTCTCCAGTTCAGCGCATTCTAACTGCAGATATGATTAGCCCTTTACAGTGCTATCGAGAAGAGTGTTATAAGTACAGTAAGTCCTGAGGTGAAAGGCACTCATGAAATGAAAAGCCTGAGGTGATAAATCGTGCTCCGAAACGAACACTTACACACTTGTAGCGAAGATGAAGAAGGAAGAAGAAAAAAAAGAAAAAAAAAGACACAGCAGTCTTGAAGAGCGTTGTAAAAATAACCCCTCTGAAATGAAACCTAAGCCCTCCGAGCGGCTTTATAAGCGAGTGCGTAATGTCTGTTTGCAGTCAGCGATGAGGAGTCGCTTCCCAATTCAATTTCCTGTCTTCGGTTTATTAATCGAGTCTGTTGAGGAGCCCACGGCTCTACGCGTGTTCAGTTTAATCAATAACCTAAATGTTTCATACACTTCCTGAGTGCCTACTTAATGTGTCGCCGTTCTGGGCATCCATTAAAAATTGCCATGAGTATGTGTGTGGGTTCTGAGGAGAGCTCGACCCGTTGGCTTATTAGGCACATATCGCTGCACTGTACCATACTGTGCCATTCGATAGGTATGAAACACCCTTGGACACAAATTAAAAAGGTAAACTATTTCAGTCAATCAGATCTAGATGTTCCCCATCCCATACTGTCTTACATCCTTAGTTGTGATGATAAAATTTCACCACACACTCATTGAGCATTTATTCAAACCACAAATGACATCAATTCTGTTTTGAGACAGGTCCAGGAGGACATTGTGAGGACATTGTGAGGACATTGTAGCCAGTAATGATATTTTGAGGAGTAAATACTGTATATGATAAAGAAGTGAGGACCAAAGACGTAATATAACAATGACATTTCCGACCAAAGACAGATGTTGTAGGAACTAAAGCTTGTGCAGACTGAAGACCCAGAGATTAAAGACTAAAGACATTGAGTGGGCTTATACATCATAGGCACTGTAGAGGCAAGGATTCAAATCTTTTTTTTTTTTTTTTTAAATAATGACCATAGAAATTGAGGGGACTGAAGTTCTGATGACCAAAATGATTGTGTCCATTAAAGATGATTTGGGGACTAAAGACATCATGGGAAGTGAAGACACTGAGGAGACTAAAGAGCTAGTAGACAATAAAGACACCATCAGGACTGAAGACTCTGTGAGGACAATAAAGTCGTGTTTTTGGAACTTAACCACTGAAGTGTGTGAGATAGTGTAATTATTTAATTATCTATTAATTACATTTTATGAAATAGTAAGTGCCTCATTTGTGGAAAGATTGTGGAAAGATTCAGTGAGTGTGTGTGTGTGTGTGTGTGTGTGTTTGTAGGTGACTTTCACTGTTGTGAAGTCTTAGTGTGAAACGTCAGTAAAATCAGGCTATCACTGGGAAACGGGCACAAAATTATGCATCATAATTCTTCGGGGCTAAGTTTGTTGTTGTTCTGGACTGAAACTGGGGCAGCAGAGTATGTGTTCAGCAGTGCTGAAATGTGTGTGTGTGTGTGTGTTCAGTTACAGCAATGTTAATTGGTGTGTATGGAGTACATGACAAAGTAGTGATGAGCCTCAAGCTGCACTGACTAACACACACACACACACACGCACACAGAAAAAGAGAGAGAAAGATACTGATGCAAAAAGAGATACTGGGAGAGAGAAACAGTGAAGACTTGAGAAAAAAAAAAAAAAAAGAAATTAACGTGAAAAAAGAGAAAAAGAGGAATTTGGAGAAAACCATTGGTGCAAATGGGTGAAATAAAAACAAGGAAAAATAACAAGATAAGACAGAGGAATACATTTTAAAAAGAGAAAAGGTGAAAAAGAGGACTAGAAAAGGGACGGTGGTGGGAAGAAAGAACTCAGAACAGAAAGAACGAGGGAAAAGAAAAGATTTAGGGATTGAAGGATAGAAACAACAAAAAGAGTATGTGAAATAATAGATTAAGGGAACGTGGAAGAATTAAGGAGAAAAAGAAAGACGGAGTGAGGAAGTAGAGGGGGAAACAGATGATACGTCAGAGAAGAGAGAAATGTGACAAAGAAGAAAGAGAAAGCGAGATGGAGAGAGATCGAGAGAGCGTAGGCCAATGTAGAAGAACAGAATGGAGTGATAGAGTGAGCACTGGAGACAGGAAATGAGTGAGGAGTGAGAAGGAGAGCGAGGGATTGAGACAGACGAGTGTGCGCTTTGACCTGCTGAACTGAGTGAACAGAGTCATTCACATCGAGTGCAGCTCTGACAGCCTGACAGCCGTGTGTGTGTGTGTGTGTGTGTGTGTGTGTGTGCTATAGTGTTATATCAAGCACTGAGTCATATGCAAAGGCATGTAGTGTGTGTTGAGGCCATGAAATGTGCAATGAAGGTCACACTTACCACACAACCATTCAGGCTATCCAATTTATAATGCCTTTAAATCATTTGATTTGAATATATTTGCATATGAATGAGTCTGTAATGCTACACAGCCACAGACATGCCACAACACTGCTGAATTCTCCATTCTGATTGGTCAGAAGGTGTCGATTCATTTTCTGAAACAGCAGCTCAGACAATGTTTTTGGTGCCAAGACAAATCACAGGTTTATATTTAATGCGCTTGTTCTAATATACTATCAGATCTATAGTTAAAAACTTACACAAGGCCTTGAATGGAGAACGTTCCAGATAATCACATAAGATAATGTGCGTAATTATTGATATAGTTTTCTTTGAGGAGATAGTTATTTAGTCTCCAATGTCAGTGCTTTGTATCAGTTTTCCAACATGGGCACGTCTTTAGGACAGAGAGGTTTAGACTTTGTAGTGTCTTCGTAACTTGACAAGCGGCGATGTTTTGTCTTATTAACTGTCTAATTAAGGAAACAGAAAGGCAGGCGAGGGAACGGCAGTTTACAGCTGTTATAGTGTAACCTGTTTCACAGACTTTCATCAACATGTAAGCATAATTATAAACGGATGACGTAAAATGTATATGACGTAAAATGTATACATAAAATGTATGACGTGTCAGTAGCTAGGTCTCCATCGAAGTCGTGAATTTAATTTATGCGTAAAATTGGAATATCTCATAAAACGTTCGAGGATAAAGCATGTGTTTCCGTCCCATGTGTTCAAGAGAAGAAAATAGTCACTTCCGGGGAAACTGGCGCGACGCATCAATACAAATAGAAGTTGTTGCAACCGGCGGACTTTTCTGAGCCTATTATCCAATCAGATGATTTGTTGAGGCAAAGTCACATGACTTTTTCGATGCGCTTCGAGGAGTTTATTCGGTAAATACGTGTCCATTGTAGTCTATCTGCGCATGTCTTCTTATTGAATAAAAATATGATCCGCCTCAATAGATCGCACAAGTTTTGTATGCGCATTTTGGAGATTTTATCCCAAAATCTGCATAGAAATATGGTGATGGAAACATAGCTACTGCTTAATAAACTAAAACAATGCACATATTGGCAAACTGCTGTGGTATAAGAAGAAGAAAACAATGTAGGACGTGCCGTTATAGGAAAATAATAATCAATTTCACGGTGGAAATTCTAACAGCGCTTCACGTTAGGTCTGTCATTGATTAACGGCCTATAACGCAGCACCCCTTTGTGGTTTTCTTCCTTATATAAACCACAAAAAGAAAAAAAAAATGTGTTGCCTTTTAAAGCAGATATCACAAGGAGACAAAATCCTAATTTATACAGAAAAAAAGAAACATTTCCCGTAGTAATATTTGCTTGCCGTTGCTATTTGACTGATTTCAGAGCCATGTAAAAGTATTCTCCACGTTGAACATCTTTATGCAAGACTCATTATTTGCTTAAGCCTTTAAACCACAGTTGAGCTAAACTATAACCGGCATAATATTATAACATCATCAACTGGAAGTGGACAGAGGAAAGTGAAAAAATACTGTAGAAGATTCATATACAGTAATGTATGGAAAAAATGTCTGTAGTTCAGTGACTTGGGTTTTCCAGTCCATACAGGATTTCGTGGAGTTTATTTTTATTTGGTTTTTTTTTTTTGATTGCCGCAGCCAAAAATGCTTGATTGTGCTGCGGCATTCTAAAAAAAAAAATTTCAAAACTCTTTTTTCAAATGAGATATTTGTGCTTTTTGTTTTTTTTGCAGAAAACGACTTGAATTGGCGGAATCGCAATACAGGTTGTGATGATGTCACATGACGCGTCTTGGCCCGAATCTGCGGAAAATCTGGTCATTTTGAAAAATTGTAAACTCTTGCGAATATCGCTGAGTTTCCTTGATTTTGCGTTAATTTCCGCCATCACAAAATCCTGGAGGGACTGGTTTTCTAAACATGACCTATCAGACATGTATTGGCTGCATTGATATTTAACTGCAAGAAATGTTTGGCTTTATAAGCAACCACCTGAATGAATAAGTTCACTTCATCCATTTTCACCAGCTATAGACCAAAGTCCTGACATCTTGTTTTCCATTGGCTTACATGACAATGATTCACAGGTCAGAGCTCACCCGAGATAGTCAGCATGAAGCAAAGGCAACAACGACCAAAAGTAAACACGCATCTTTCACGTCCCGATTTCTTTCTCCTTCGCTGAATGAGCTTTTTCTATATGAGCTTTTTCGCCAGGTGAATGCAAAGTGTAGTTTTCAGGTGTCTCCTTTATCACAGTAGCAAGGGGTCAAAACTCATAAATGGTACAGCTAAACTATAGATGGATGTTTGGACACCTTTGGAATACGCCTTGCGGTATACAGTATAACATAATCTCTCCGTACACCTTGTCTAGTGCATTATAAGACGATTTAAGAGTCAGGCACAGAAAAAACGAGCGTCTCCGGCGAGTGCCTGTTGTGAACTGATAACTATTATCAGTGTGCCATAAATGACATGCATTCATTCAGAGTTGTTTTCCTATAACAAGCGACACAAGGGTCATTTAGCCAAACAGCCTGAGAATCACATTTCAGTAGACTTACATCAAGGAGCTAAAAGAAGATCTTGTGTCAACTTAAACATTTATACGTGGATTTTAATATTTTAGAAATACGAACAGTGGCAGCTGTGATGTCTATAGACATGGGGTAAAAATAACATTCCTAAATCATGCTCATGGTTGTCATGGACACTTCAAATATATTATCACTAGCATCACTTAATTCGATTATAATTAAGCAGCCTGGGGGTGGGGGGGGCTGAACATTTTTGGACAGCATTTATGCTCCTTAGATAATGTCTACATTACCAGCAGATAATCTAAAAAGGCACAGCACAAGAATTCAGAAAATATTGTATATTTTTAGCACCAAAATCATCATTCCGATACGAAAATGACTCGTATTTATATCGAGCACAAGGCTAATTTAAATAGTTTGCCCGTGCTACACTTAACTGTTAGCTTGCCGGTAAGATGCTGTAAAATGAGCAGCTCCAAAACAAGGCAGATCAAATCCAATAAAACTGAAAACTGTGGTGATTTCTTCTCCTGCATATGTGGAGAAGTTTTATTTCATTATTTTAAACGTTCTAAGAGTCACTACAGTTAGCCTGAGTGTGTGTTGTCTAGTGCTACTTGATGGTGAACTGTTAGCCACCCTAGCGATGTTAGCATTCTAGATTCCAGATTCGACTAGCCTGTTGGCGTTAAACAGTGTTGTCAAACACTATAAAGTCAAAATACACCAGACTTTAATTTTTTACATTTACTATGGATTCAAATTGTAAGTATTTAAAGCTTTCATTTAAAACTGTGCAGAAGAAAAATACTTTATATTAACAAAAATCAAACGGACTGCTTGCACAAACACTTCAGCATTATAACCAAAGCGGCACTTCTCCTTCCAGATTCATTCACTTTAATGGCAATGGCACTATTTTTACACCCGGTGTCTGCAGGAGCTCCTGGAAATAAACTTCGACGACGTTCATCCTATATGTAAGTACACTTGCAAAGCTCCTTTTAGTAAGCTGGAGAAAGACATCAGACTGTATGCTTCGTCATGTATAAGCAAGTATGAAAGTAAGAAAATACCTTTTAATAGAAACGAACACCAAAGCTAACGTTAGCGCAACACTATGAATTTATTGTAACTCAAACAAAACCCAAAACATTTAGACATTGCTGTCTTGCTGTATTGCCGAATGTAAACAGTGCAACCAGAGATGCGAGGTTCATGCTACTTCAAAACAGAAATACGGTAAAGTATCTTAAACTAAAGAGGGTAAAGAGTGTGAATCAGTGTGTCTCTGGAGAAACCTTACTTCTGGAGAGTATGCTCTCCTGGAGCGGGAACTTTGGAGCGCACAACTATGAGTTACACACGTCAGTGAAACACACACAGACACATACTCAAACACACATATACATATACATGTATACACATAGATATTGCTATCTACTGCTATCGGTGTATGTGTGTGTGTGTGTGTGTGTGTGTGTGTGTGTTGTTTGTGTATGCTTTTGAGCAGTCAAGCCTTATCACTTACATCTGCGAATGCCATTATCAATCTGCCATTCATTCAGACCTTCATTAGCCATGAGCTGCATACTGAGCTGAACACACACACACACACACACACACACACACCCAAGCAACCTGGAGATATAGAGAGAGATAGCGAGAGAGAGAGTGAGAGAGAGAGAGAATTGGGAGTGGGGGGCTCTGCTCCTCTCTTCCATCTCCTTTGACATCACACACACACACACACACACACACACACACACACTGCATGTTGGCCCAAAGCCAATCCATGTCTTATGAAGCAACAGTGCCACCTAAAGGTAAAAAAATCCCTCCTACCTTCCCTTCATCCCTCCATCCTTTCCCCCCTCCACCCAAGTTTCCCATCAATCTCCTTCCATAACATGAGATTATTTGTGCTACATAACAAGCATCTCATTCTAATGAGGCTTCAAAGAAACAGGATTAGATATGTTATTTGAGACTTATTAACAGCTAATCCACTTTGGACCGGATACGGCTTTACCTTAATGGCTTAGGTTAGTTTATATGAATATTCATGAAGCGTTCCCGTGATGGGTGTGAGCAACGGTTTGCTTCTTTGTGGTGTGCAAAGTAATGTAAGTCAGTAGGAATTCAGTGCTAGTACTCGCAAATAAAAAAAGGGGTTCAAGCAACTGAAGGTACAGAGCTACAGAGTGGTACAGTTACAAAAAACAAAACAAAACAAAAGGGAAAACATTAATGCAACAGGTTATTCTTTAGATGCTTCTTGGGGAAAAATCCTTTTGTTCAGTACAATACTGAATACTGAATAAAACTGGATAACTTTATGGGTTTTTGTATTATCATATGTTTTAGGTGGTAAAATGACATCGGAGTAGACAGGCTAGAAAAAAATGTTTCTTTTACAAATTCGGAGAGCACTGTAATGTTCGCACTTCAACATCCACACAGATATCCCAGTTTCCTTCAACTCACAGCAACTAACGAATTATCATTGCCTTTAATTAGACATTTTTTTTTTTAAGTAAATAAAAAAAAAAAACAACACAAACACATGAAGAAAGTTGACAAAATGCAGAATAACACTTTCCGAATCTAATCAAACACACATCGCTTACATGTTGCTTTTTGGTACAAAGTAGATGATTACATCTATTGGTGAGACTTTTGGATTTTTTTATCCTATTTTGTATAAGATGCATGCATATCAGTTGGTGAGTTATAGCAACTGGGCTAGGACTGGCACTTTAGTAATGAACAGGGCGGCTATATGGACTACTTATAGACCAGTAAAAGTGTTCTTTTACCTGTCTGTTGTGTAAGGTCCCTCCTTTTGTCTTGAAGCCTCCTTGGGAGCTGCACTCTGAGGCACTGAAGTGGTCCGAGCTAGTGGACGAGCGTTTGGAAAGAGTGTCACATCCCCCGACGAAAGTGTTGTCAAGTGGCAGCTCCTGAACGACATGATGCTTTTTCACCGAAACTGGAGTGTCGGCCTTGACGTGGAAAGCCGACTGGGGTGAGGCCGACTTGTAGTGCCTGGCTAAATCAGGGCTACTAGGCTTGAAGGTGGTGGTTGGTGTTGTGTTCCAGTCAAAACGTCCAATCCCTGGCTCCTCAAGCTCAGCTGGGATGCTGATGGTGCCATTGATGGGTTCGTGAGCTGGATCATCAGGTTTGTTCTCCTCAATGCTAACAAAGTTAAGCAGGGAGCTTTTGGGCGACTTCCTTTTCTTGCGCTTTTTCTTCTTGTTCTGCTTGTTCTCCTGGTTGGGTGACATCCACTCAGCACCTTGTTTCTTCCTTTGAGCTGCTTTGAACTGTGAAACGTGACGGCAGCGGACCAGAACGGTAATGAATATCACCACGATTACCACCATAGCACCTGTGACGATAGCAATGATGGTTTTAAGATTGTCGACGTTCTGATACGTTTCGCTAGTGTCGCCGATATTCCTATCCAGAGGCGTCTCCATCGTGCGCCGGATGAGGTCGTAGATAAAAGACGAGTTTCCTACCGTGTCATTGATGTAAAGGAAAACAAGAACTAGTGTGTGCAGAGACTTTGGATAGCCAAGGTCACTAATGTTGACCACCAGACGATGGAGGCCAATATCCGCAACCGTGGGTTTCTCCTCTAAAGTAATGTTTCCCGTAACAGGATCAATCCTGAAAAGTCCTCTGCCGTTACCACTAATGATGGTGTATTTCAATTCAGCATTCATTCCTGTATCTCCATCCACAGCAAAGACCTCGGCGACTACAGATCCCGGAATGGCAGAAAGTGGTACCAGCTTGAAGGAAGTGTTTGATGGAGGGTAGATGACAATGGGTGGGTTGTCATTGACATCAATGACGTTGATGGTTACTTTGGCAACCGACGAGCATGGAGGACGACCACCATCGACAGCCCTTACATCAAAGGTGTAAGAACTTTGCTGCTCTCTGTCAAAGGAAACATTCGATTTTATAACTCCGGAAAAGGGGTCGAGGATAAAGTTCTCGTTATCATTGAGTATGGAGAGAGACACCTCTGCATTTTCACCTGCATCTGCATCTGTGACTGTAATCACTCCTACAGTACTATACTTAGGCAGGTTCTCAGACACAAAGAACTGAAAGTGATTGTGTGTGAACTTGGGGCTGTTGTCATTTTCATCTAAAATGGTAACTATCACAGCTGCCTGGCTCTGCAACGCCCGGGTGCCATTATCTCTTGCTGTGACGGTAAAAAGAAACCTATCTTGATCTTCTCTGTCAAACACCCTTGAGGCCGTCAGCACCCCGGTTTTGCGGTCCAAATCGAAAAAGGAGGCATTGGGTCCGAGCTGGTACACAATTTCTGCATTCCTCCCACTGTCTTCATCTGTAGCACTAATGGTTGTGAGGAAAAGGTCACGCTGGTTATTTTCCATGACTGACAGTTCGATAACCGGCTGGCTAAAAATGGGTGGATTATCATTCTCATCCTCCAGCTTGACTTTAACCAGTGCGGTTTGGTTCAGACTAGGCTTTCCGGAGTCAGAAGCCACAATTTTGAAAATGTACTCCTTGGTCCCCTCGTAATCCAACAGAGCTGAGGTTTCCAACAAATATTGGTTGTCGTAGACCGCTTTGAGGTGAAACGGCACATCCTTTTCAATAAAGCAGATGACCTTGCCATTGACATCAGTGTCCTTATCAGAGACGGTGATAAGAGCTATTTTAGTGTTAATGGGGTCTTTTTCAGACAGCATTACGGTGCCATTAGTAGGACTGATAATGTATCTCAGGTCTATATTTGGAGCATTATCATTCACATCAGTCACATTGATCGTTACGGTTGCTCTTGCTGGACTGGAGCTTCCATCACTTGCTAAAACTGACAGCTTATGAATTGCAGTCTCTTCCCTATCGAGCGGCCTCTGTACCGTTATTAGTCCAGTCGTAGCATTTAGTGCAAAGAGTCTCCTCGTGGATGGAGATACTTGGGTACCAAACATATATTTGATTTCTGCGTTGGACCCAACGTCTGCATCCGTAGCCTGCAGCTGTACGACAGAAGTCCCAACTGGAGAGCTTTCAGGAATGTGAACTTCTATCTGACTTTCTTTGAAAACAGGACGATTGTCATTGACATCAGTCACCGTCACCTGTAGAATGGCGGTGCTGGACTTTTGTGGATTCCCACCATCCTCCACTTTGATTTTCATCACATAGGTGTCTTTTTGCTCCCGGTCCAGATTCTGTTGGACGATCAGCTGTGGCCATTTTTCTCCTTCCTGTGTCTCAACAATATCCAAGCCAAAAGTGCTCTGTCCGTTCACAAGTTCATATTTGTGGACGCTGTTGGGTCCCATGTCAGGATCAGTAGCGGAGGGAATGGCAAAGCGGCTGTTGATGAG
This sequence comes from Stegophilus panzeri, assembly GCA_024331685.1. NCBI lineage: Eukaryota > Metazoa > Chordata > Actinopteri > Siluriformes > Trichomycteridae > Stegophilus > Stegophilus panzeri. The sequence goes on along the minus strand of JANDJT010000012.1, from coordinate 4,435,737 downwards.
AGTGTTTTCAGGGATGGAAATGTTAATCACAGGGGAAGGAAACATAGGAGCGTTGTCATTGGTGTCCTTCACAATGATCTTGATTTTGATTAGTCTGAAGTAGTCGTTTGGCAGGATGACCACTTCGATTTCAAACGAGCACTCGGCATCCTCGAACGACGGTCCAGGACAGAGTTTTTCACGGTCAATACGGTTCGAGGTGGTAAAAATCTCTCCTGTGTTGCCCATTACTCTCAGTAATGGGTTGTCTCCGGCTTTCGAGACCAGACGGTAAACCAGATTGTTGCTGGCAGCATTCATATGGGAGATGTTCAAATCCTTTGGTATATTTCCAATAAGTACGTTCTCTTGCAGCTCCTCGCGGATTGAGTAAATTAGCTCTTGGGCGATGGCTGGATCCAGCCACAGGCAAGCAACAAAGGTTGCCAATAGGTAAAAATCCTTTAAATCCATGACAGCACTTCAAATGTCTTTCCTCTGCTTTATTTCAAATAGTTATCCTCATTGCAATGTGGTCAGAGCCATGCGTTCAGGGAAACCATGTCTTCGATATGGAGCAGTCGAGCATGAACCTAAAAATAAACATTACAGTACAGGTTCGATAAATCAACTCTACTATAGGAAGCTACATCGACTAATTTGCTGTATTCATTTTGTCATGCGTATATGTATTATGTATTGTACTGTATGTATCGAGTAATAATTGAACAGTTCAGTGATAAGAAGACTTTCCAAGAAAAGAAAAACGAGCACGAGAAACGACTCTCTGGGAATGAATTACTCCTAATCAACACATTGCATGAATATCTCTATCATAAGCATCATCCACTGTATTATACTGGTATATTTGGTTTAAAGGTTATGACACTGAGTAAGACCATTCATCTTGGCTTCGTCTTTCAAGGGACCTTTCGAAGAATTTGCAGCAAACGTCTGTAAACATGCGAGGTGTGATTCCTCTCCAAATCATGCATTATAAACAAAACACACAAACAAACAAACAAACAAACAAAAACCCAAAACGAAACATCAATGCATTGCAAAGCACACAATATTTAAGCATGGAGATTAAAGTCAGGCGCTTAAAGAAAAGCAAAAAAAAAAAGAAAGCATTGCCTTACCCTGGTACATGCGTGCGCGCGCGCGCGTATGAGTGTGTGTTAGTGACTCTTGAGGTCGTGCATAGTGAGTGCAAAAATCCTCTTTATTCGCATGAGCTCCGACATTAAAACCCTCCAGTGCTAGTTATGAGCAGCAGGTCCGGAAAACTGTTCGCCCCCCCCCAAAAAAAAAAAATTAACAATTGGGGAAAAAAAATAATTAAGGAAAAAATCCATGCATCATAAGATTGAAGCAGGAGATACGTTCATATTTAGAAGCACCTGTTTTGCACAGACGCGCAGAGACAGTCCATATTTTATCCCAGCACGAGAGAGTCAAGTTCAACGATGCATAAATGCATTAGCTCCCAGATTTCTAACTGTCTTTATTATTTGTTTTTGTTTTTTTAATGTGGAAAAAAAAAAAAGAAAAGAAATAAAGCTAATCCAGCTGTGCCGTCCCCGGCAGCGCGTGCGGCTGTGCGCTTCAGCGAGTGCACTGAGACAGACGCGGCTCCTCTCTCCTACACAGGACTGGCATTTCTGCCTCTAAACTTGGTGTTATGCTCGAGCGAAGGCGTGGTTTAACACCCAAGCCACGCCCTGTGCCATCTCATTGGCGCTCGGATGCACGCAGAAGCCAAGCTGCATGATGATTGGCTGGAATCGGTGTCACTACAGACCGACGGATGAAACGGAGACAGAGATGCTGCAAGGATGCAGCACTAAAAACTCACAGAGCTCGCGCTTCATTCATTATACATTCATTGTAGCCGTCTCAGTCTTTGCACTAAATAAACACTTATTTTATGTAGAAGAAAATTGTTTGGACTCATGCAAATAATATGCATATAAGAAAATAATATTAAAATAAAAAATTTTTAAAAACCCAGCCATTTGTTGATCTGGTGCATGAATAAAACATATCACACTCGTGCTTTAATATCTTCCAGGATTAAACATACTCTACAGTCTATTTCACACGCAGAGAAATGAAATGCAGATTACTCTGTGTGTGTGTGTGTGTGTGTGTGTGAGTGCGCTTTGCTTGTTGCTGGAGTATATGTGTGCATGATTCACCGGTCAACAGCGTCCCCTACAGGAAGAAATGTCCCGTCTCTGCGTCTCAGTGCTTCCTCTGTATCCACGCGCTCGTTACAAACACGTGCCAAGGTTTATTCTAAGGCGCTTGATTTATCTTCACTAAATGTGTAATGATGAGCAGAATCAGCTGAGATACACACTTAATTGTGCAGATCAAGTTGCTAGAGATGGGCTATTAGTGGAAACTCTCTTCCAACACACTCTAACAGGAGTCTTATTATGGATGGAGGAATGGGCCACTGTGTGCCGCAACGTGAAATCTGAATGTAAAGTTTACAATTGTGAATTCGAATGCCTTTATTTCAATTTACAAATGATGTATTTTTGTGGTTGAATTCAAACTGAACTTGTTTTGTCCTGGCTGGAGTTTATGGTAGAGTTGAACAGGAGTGGAGAAATTCTTGAGTAATTGTGCTTGGTTATTGTTCTGCCAAATTTATACTTTAGATGAGTATTATGAAAATTGAATACTTATATTCATTTAATTACACTTCCAAGTAAAAATCTTACTTTTTTACTTCTTACTTGTATATATTTTTTTATATATATACAGTGCCCTCCATTAATATTGGCACCCTTGGTACATATGAGCAAAGAAGGCTGTGAAATTTTGTCTTTATCGTTGAACCATTTGTTTAAAAAAAATCACGAAAAATACTCTACTTTCATGGATATCAAACAGTTGCAAACATAACACAGGTTTATCCAAAAAAAAAAAAAAAAAAATTGTTGTCAAATATATGTGCGCCACAATTATTGGCACCCCTATGAATTCATATGAGAAAAATATATTTGAAGTATATTCCCATTGATGTTTAATTAATTTTTTTTTTTTTTTTTTGTACACCTGGTGACTAAGAACCGGAAATTGTTCAACCATGACTTCCTGTTTCACAGGGGTATAAATATGAGGTAACACATATACCAAATTCCCTTAGTCATTCATAACAAAAGGTAAGACCAAAGAATAGCTCTACTCTCATCCAAAAACAAACTCAAGTATGTTCAGCTTGCCAGACACTACTGGAACTTCAAATGGGATATGCAATTAGCAATTTTGGGAACTATCAAATGGGAACTTCAAATAGCCATATGGAAAAGTACCTCATGTCCATGGTTAAATATGGTGGTGGCTCTTTAATGTTTTGTTAGGATACATGGCATCATGGACTCTGTCAAATATCAACAGATATTAAATGAAAATCTGACTGAATTTGTTGATTTTAAATACTACTACTATCACTACTACTAGTAGTAGTAATAATAATAATAATAATAAAATAAAAAAAATTGGGGTGTAATCCATCAGACATTCTACTCAATACACAGGTACAATACCATTAACAGTTTTAAAAGCTAATAAGAGCACTTTAACATCTATTCTGGATGTCACAGGTAACCGGTGCAGTTCCTTCAGAATAGGAGTAATATTGTCTCTCTTTGTGTTCAAAAGAGAGACCATATCATATCAACATTTACATTTTTATTAATCTGTTTATGTGGAGTGCCCGCTATATAAGTCGCTGTGTACGGCGTTACATTTGAAACAATAATGGATTAGAACGCGTGCATTAATATAAACCTTAATATAAATCAAAACTTCTGACCAATCAGAACTCTACAGTGCTGTGATTTAAATAGTAATATGAGCAAAAATTATATGTCTATTTCAAACTATTTTCTCTTTCTAAGGTGTCTTTTGCAATGAAGTAGCCACTGGAACTGTATCTGAGCCTGCATCTTTTGCCTCCTGGACACTGTAATTATGTGTCTGTGCCATCCACTGCACATTAGCGGCAAAGTTAGCAGCCACTAGCCTTGTTTACTTACGTGCAGTATTATATGGACAGCCTAAATAAAAAAATCTTATTTGAGCAGTAAAATTAGGAACTGAGCAGTTAGGCTTGTAGCATCAGCCTAGCCTTAGTGAATGTGTCACGGAAATTCTGTTTACATTGATCAGCACTGCGATGAAGAGCAGATCGACGGGGGGATTTTGAGATGAATATAAAGAGGTAAACATGGGCAGTGAACACACTGATGTGAATTCCTTTTTTCATTTCTTTATTTTTTTTTTTATTCCAGCAGTGAGCGTGTTAAGCTCATTTTGAGTAGGGCTGAGCGGGTCACTAATGTTTAATAATGTAGGAGTGTAATATATAAGGGAGGAACCTTAGTGCTGATCCAACTGCTCATTATGGGCCAAAAAAGCCCAGGGGCTGGTTCTGCTCAATCAGCATGGAGATGACCTATGAACTCACCTATGATGTAGTAACTAAAATTTTCCCAGCTGAGTGTATGGTATTTTCTTTAATATAGCTCTGATGTCTTGTCTCTCACACACACACACACACACACACTCATATTGAGGTTTATGGTGCATTGAATTACGTCCAAATGTCTGAGTGCACTGCCAAAACCGTTTTTATTATTTAAATTCACACCATGAACATAAAAGATGACATAAATCTTCTTTATACAAGTTCTTATACAAGGTCTAAAATGAATGCGTTCTTAATGATCATTATAACGATGTTTGGAAGAGTCCATTTTTAGCCCAATTTTTCTTTCAATTTACTAAATAAAAAAATTTACACCCAGTATCTTAGGAAGAGATCGCTAATTGTCCTATTCTGTATACATGAGCTAACAAGATGCACCAGGTGTGAGCACTAATAAACTGACTCATTTACCCAGTTAACAAGTTTTGCTAGCAAAAGTTTTCTACTGTATGGTATGGTTTAAAAAAAGAATCATGAAGTAGAGTATATAAACACATATAAAGTATATAAACACTCGTACAACATTTTTGCAACACTTTTTTGTTAAGAAAAAATATTTCCATAATCCTGTGGTGCCATTTATCAACTATAAATCTTTTTTTTTTTTTTTTTTTTTAATATTCAATCTAAGAAAACATGTATTTAGTCTTCAAGAGAGTTAAAACTCATCTCTGGCCAGAAATTGAAAGTCAAATTTCTTACAAGGTTTGTTTCAGGGCAAATGCTGCATTTGGCTCTTACGTTAGTAACAGGGTTGAGGTTTTTTTTTTTTCTAATTAAATTTAAAAATATATATTTTTAAATATCTTTGTTAAATATAGGTGTGCAACAATTATTGTCACCCTTTTAGTCAATACTTTGTGCTACCTCCCTTTGGCAAGATAACAGCTCTGAGTCTTCTCCTATAATGCCTGATGAGGTTGGAGAATAC
>JANDJT010000012.1:4389663-4402676 GCA_024331685.1 Stegophilus panzeri | reverse complement strand
TGTAACATCTTGTGGGGTAGCATAAAAGCCTCCATAGCCTGTTTCAAAAAAGTCCATGTCTAAGGCTTTTGAATGTGTGGTAGGAGATGTATGCGACATTACTGATACTGGTCAGCATCATTAGAGATCCTCAGTGGTATGTAATGGATCTCACTAGTGCCGTGTCTCTAAAAGGGTCAGATGATGGCCATTAGAGCAGAAATCCCACCACATCTCCTCTAAACCACAGGGGGGATAGAAACTATTCTAGCATTTTATCCTCTGTCAGGAAAGGAACCAAATAATAGTTGCAAAGGAGGCACGGCTACCACACACACACACACACACACACACACACACACACATAAATATTTGCAAGTTTTAAAATTATGTCTGCTGAGTCAAGGTCAAAGGAAATTGTGAAGGGTGGTGTATTTGCATGAACAATTCTGCTGATGATGCTGAATAGGAACAACATGATGTCTAATGGCTCCTCAGCATGGTGCTTTAGACCACTGACCATTCCAGGCATGCTGTCCTCTGAAAATCCTTCTCCACCAGCCAGCCATTAAGAACCCTGCTCCACTAACCAGCCTCTAATAAACCCTGCTCCATCATCAGCCTCTAAGTACCTTGCTTCACCAACCAGCCCTTAATGACCCTTCTTCACCAACCGGAACTCTGTTCTACCAACAAGCCTCAATGTTCTGGCCCATGACAACTTTGAGTCACTGTCAGCCTTCAGGAACCCTGCTATAACAACCAGTCTCTAGAACCCTGCTTCACCAACCAGACTCTAAGAACCCTGCTCCACCACCAACCATTCTGTAGCACCAGCCTCTGACAATGCTGCTCCACTGCAAGCAAAAAAAAAAAAAACCTCTTACACCAGCAACCTATGAGAACTCTCATTCACTGCTAACCTTTAAAATGCTGCTTCATTGTTAGTGTCCAAGAAACCTGCTGCACCAACATGCCTCATAAAATTCTGCATCATTTCCAGTCTCCAAGTACCCTGCTTCACCAACCAGACTTGAAGAATCCTGCCCCACCAGCCACCCTACTAGACTCCTGCTAAAGTGCCAATCTCCAAGAGTACTGCCCCACCAAGCAGCCTCTAAGAATCCAGCTCCATCAACTGGCTTCAAAGAACCTTGTTCCACCAACTGGCTTCTAAGAACCCTGCTCCATCAACCAGCAATCTAAGAACCCTGTTCCAACAACTAGCCTTCCCGCACCCTTCCCCAAGAACTGACTTCTAAGAACCCTGTCCCAATACCAGCCTTTCAGAACCCTTCTCCAACAACTGGCTTCTAAGAACCCTGTCCCAAAACCAGCCTTTCAGAACCCTTCTCCAACAACTGGCTTCCAAGAACCCTGTCCCAATACCAGCCTTTAAGGGCACCGCTCCCTGCTGGACCCTGGGAGGGTCCTGGCATGTCAAAAACCTCCTCTTTCTGAGAACTCTGCTTGACCACCAACCTCTGAGAACACAGTGTTATTTCTTATTTTCCTAGTCTTCTTTTCTAGTTCAAATTTGGATAGAGCTGCAATTTATTCTCGAATGTATTTTGAATGTATTTTGACTCTGTATTGTGGTTCTGCCTGTCCTAGTCCTGACATCCTGCTCTTATATCCATGCTTTTAAACGAGTTTAATTCTACGTACATTAATCCTAATAACAAGCTCTATAAATGTTTTGTCCTTGATGGAAATATATGGAACTAAAACAATTTTTAAAAAGAAGAAGAAGTGAATTGTGTGTGAACATGAGATTGAGATAGATCTCTCACACAGCCGAAATATGACTTGGTCTCCATTTTAAAAAAAAGAAAAAGAAAACAAAAAGTAATCCAGTGTTTGACAACTGACAAAATAAAAACATTTCTGATGTATGAATTTAAACATTTGGACCCAACTCTAGATGTCTAGATGTCTTGCTCTGTGTTATTTTACAGTTAATGGCTGTTGATGGAAGGATAAAGACCTTCAGAATTGGAGTGATGTTGGATCAGGTTTCGGTTAACGAGGGCTAAAGTAAATACTAGACCTATTGAGCCAAACCACATTGTTTATATAGGAAGGGGAGAAGGCGCAGTGGGACACTGACATACACACTACATGCAGGGTGAAGAATGCAGAGGTAAAGCAGCTGAACACAGTTTCTTTCTTATGTTGGGTAAAAAAAAAGCATTGTCTGTGTATGTATGAGTGTATTATAGAAATATAAGAGTGATATCTAGCAAAGCAGGCAAATGAGATGCTCACTGATTCAGTGAAAAACTCCATAAATCTGTACATTCACATCCAACAGTCTGAGTCTGAAAACTATACTTATATCATCATTTATCAAAAAACAATATCTTACTCAGATGATGCTGCATTTGACACCCAGAGAATAGAAGGAACTATCAAAGAAATAAATGAGCTTGCAAATCACTAACTGTCTGTCTGCAGAATTGTCTGTTATTGAAAACTTATATATTTATATACTTATATACTGTACTATGCTAAAATAACAACATACCAATTTCTTGGATAATAACAATAATAAGGAAAGTATGGAATACCTGTAATTAATGGATTAGATCAATTAGAAATTGCAAAAGATGGGTGAAAAGGGATATTAAAAAAAATATGTAACTAAGTATAAAAGAAATTAGGGACTCTGGAAACAAGGAAAAAAAAGTCACCTGTAAACTTTGGAAATTCAAAACTAAAAAATAAAAAAGTTTAGACTGAAAAGTCTGGATATACACTGCAAATCAAAAGTTTTTGCACACTGGGAGTTTTTTTTTTTTTTTTTTTTGCACTTTTTTTTTTTTTTTTTTTTTAGCAGTTTATTCAGTACTACTGCCACATACAACACAAAACGATACATAATTGTAATATAAATAAGTATAGCTAAATTTTTTTGTGAAATTTATTAACTACTTGCTCTCTGATCTTAAGGTGAGGCCCACACGTGCACGATAAAACCATAGATAAAAGACTCATAGTGCTAGTATAAATGGTAAAACATAAATACCTGTATGTCGTGTGCTTATTATGATCTAAAGTCTTCCCTAAAAATAGTCATTTCTAACATTTCTCAGTTCACTAAACATGTAGGAATGATTATTTCCTAATTCACTTAAACCTGGGTGAGATTTTCAAATTGGGTTACTTTTTTAAAATTTTAGAGTATTTAAAATATGGTCATTTAAACAAATATGCTAAAATATAAGGTGTTTAAAAATGTTTGATTGTTGTTTATTTTTTATTGTCTTAATGGCATTTGGATAGCGTCTTATGTTTGAAATTGGTGTACAGAACCAATGCAAACAGTACATTACATTTCTGAACCAAAACTTGTTTTTAATAAGCAGTTTTTACATAAAACTTAAAAAAGTTTTTACCTACTCCCTCGGAAGGCTCCACAGTTCACACTGCTGTTCACCTAGTCTGAATTTGCGGAGGCAAACAAATACAAAAGCACCAGCCATGAGCTTTTAACCTGTGGTAGAGATAAAAACATGAAAACTACATCAAATAGCTCATTGGCTGCAGCTGGTTTATTCATTTTAGTTATAATTTATTATTACTAAATATAATGTTTCTTACTTGGACTTGATCTGTGTTTACAGATAAGTGGTCTTTTTTCATTCAGCATAAAAACAGTGCAGTGAATCTCAGGAGCAAAGTGTCAATCAGTAATTCATTTAAAACAATAACCATTTTGAAGAGCCCTTGAAGTAAATGCTTTCCACCACTTTAGTTTTGTAGGACCCTAAAAAGGGCTACATGAAATAAATAAATAAATAAAAATCTCTTAACGACTAACATTGGATATTGACCGAGTTAGCCTTTGTTAATACCAGTTCTTCATTTTCCTGTGATGCTTTGGCAATACTGTAACTGTAAGGCAAGCCAAGTGAGGAATAAAACATTTAGTGTTATGCTGTTATAGGAAAATAATCAGTGATGAGGTGACGTGATAAAGCAGAGTCACTGTCACCACCCTGAAGTTGATTGTTCTTCCTAAAACAGCACATCCCGAAGTGTGTTTTTCCTTTCATACCACCTCAATTTGCAAAACACTACCTCTGATTTATTCATTTATTTATTAAATATTAAATATCTGTTTACCTGTTACTGTACATTCAATGTTGCTGAACGTCTGCAAAACAATTTCACGCTATCACTTTTGTTATAAAAGTTATAAACTGCTATAAACTCGACAGTCTTTCCTGTGTTGGAAAACCGATTGACAGCTATGAAGCGCTGACACTGGAGACTCCTTCCATAAATGTTAAAAAGCATCTCCTTACAGAAAACTTCACCATATCAATGATTATACGTTATACATTAGATTAGATTATGTGGAGCTTCCGACATACAAGTCATTGTGTACGTTATTAGAATAGAAACAACAACATACTGTATTAAATTGAATATATACTCTGCAAAAAAGGAAAGATACTCTTTTCAGTAGAATGTCTTTTAAAGATAATTTTGTAAAATCCAAATAAGCTTTACAGATCTTTATTGGAAAGGGTTTAAACAATATTTTTCATGCTTGTTCAATGAACCACAAACAATTATTGCACATGCACCTGTGGAACAGTCGTTAAGACACTAACAGTTTACAGGTGGTAGGTGATTAAGGTCACAGTTACACTCGAAAAAAATCCTGGGTTGTTTTTTCTACCCAAATGCTGGCTTGAGACTTTTGGGTCATTTACTTGTGTTATTATCTCAGTCATGGGTAGTTTTGGGGTAGTTTTTTGTAACCCAAAACACTGAGTTAGTGGCTGGGTCATTTTCACTGACAGTTGAATCAATGCACCCCTTCCCCACCCCGACGCATCAGCCCAGCCCCTTGGGTCAAATCAACTCAGCACGGACCGTTAGAATTCGCCTCAGGTGGAGGTAGCAGTTTTCACAGGGACAGACTGTTAGATTTATTTGGAGAAACTAGGTTCATATCACTATATTTATCCATAAATCCATTACTGTACACTAGAAAAGCAACAATGTGTGACAACATTCCAGTTTACATGGCATTAAATGCACCGCTATCATTGTTAGCTTTGGCATATTTGTTTGTAACGCCCACTGGATCGTAAGTGGGTTACTCAGATTTTTTCGCTGTTTTAAACGTCTCCATTGATTAAAATCCGATGTTTTCGTCTTAAATATATGACATATTTGAGACATTTACTTCAAAGTCTGTATATAAACACCAATTTAGCAGCTGTAGCAATAGATTTCTGAACACCTTCTTGTGTATACAGTGGGGGAAATAAGTATTGAACGTGTCAGCATTTTTTTCAGTAAATATATTTCCAGTGAGGCTATTCACATGAAATTTTCACCAGACTTTGGTATTAACTCCAGAAATCCACACCTATAAAGAAATCCAAACATTAAAGTCCATAAATGAAGTTATGTGTAATAAAGAGGAACTAACATTTTTCATAATACTATGACTTTATTCTCGTAATATTGCAAGTTTTTATCATAATATTTTTTAAATAGATTTTTGAAATATCACAAAATTTATTCTTGAGATATTGTGACTTTTTTTTTTTCTCTTAATATTATGACTTTATTCTTGAAGTCAAAAGAATAAAATCTATTCAAAAAATGCCACTACTGCCATAGCTGCTCTTTCAGAAAATCATTCACCTTCTGATATGCACTATTCTGTCATAGTATAGTCACAGTATGACTTTATTTGTAAAATTCCCTGGCTTTTTTATCTAAATATTAAGAGTTTATTATTAAAATCTATTATTTAAATTATTTTAAACAGTTGACCTTGCCATATGAACTGTCAGAGAGGCTGTTATAGAAATTAAATCACCTTATGACCAACCAGAAGTGCGAAATCAACAATGCTTTGGAAAACTGTGGAAAAAAAATTGCCTTACTCAGCAACACACTCAGTAACAGCAATATTCACTACTCCTATTAGTATTAGTAGTAATTATTAAAAGAATTAGTAATACTGGTAGCTCTCTCTCTCTCTCTCTCTCTCTCTCTCTCTCTCTCTCTCTCTCTCTTTCTCTCTCTCTGACTCACCTGGCGTGTTGTCAGTTATAATTTGAATAACAGTGTATGGTGCAGTAGATAAGCCGCACGTGTACAGGCTTATCAGCCAAAAATAAATGCCAAACTACAGATAAGAACAAATGTGCAACAGCGAACCGCAGAGACTCGGTCTGGCAATCCTGAGAAACATCAACACATTTCCATGTGAACAACATCCCAAACGCTGAACACTTACAGTGTAAACGCACATCTACAGATTTTAAATAACGCTTAAAAGCAAACATTCCAATCGGGCACAAACAAGCATAGTGTGTGTGTGTGTTCTTAGCATGATTTCTATTTCATTCCAGGTTGTGGATGTTCATTTTGTATGTGTTGAAGAGGAAAAACGAGGCCGAATGAAATGCATGTATGGATGTAGTTCTGTTTTAGTATTTTGTTTGAGTATTGTGTGTGTGTGTGTGTGTGTGTGTGTGTGTGTGTGTGTGTATGTGGTCCGGGGAAGTGTGGCGGGTTTTGAGGGCTGAAGCTCTGTAATAATATACTCTCACATTACCCATATTTACAACTGTGTGTGTCACACACACACACACACACACGCACACACACACACGCACACACAAACAGAGCTATTCTCACTACTCACTCAACTGGAACTGAGCCCAACAGCTTTCACACTCCAGACGCTAACGAACGATGTGTGTGTGTGTGTGTGTGTGTGTGTGTGTGTGGTGCGTGGAGCATGGATGGATGAAACTTTATTAATCCTCCAAAGGGGGAAATTTTTAAGAGGTAGAGACTGTATCACGGTCAAATCACATTCATTTAAATATATTTGGCTGACATTTTCGCTTTCTTTCTTTCTTCTTTCTTTCTTTCCTTTGTTCTTTCTTTCTTACTTTGACTCCTCTTAATTGTTCACTTCTTCCTTTCTTTCTTTCTTTGTTTCTTTCTTTCCTTTGTTCTTTCTTTCTTACTTTGACTCCTCTTAATTGTTCACTTCTTCCTTTCTTTCTTTCTTTGTTTCTTTCTTTCCTTTGTTCTTTCTTTCTTACTTTGACTCCTCTTAATTGTTCACTTCTTCCTTTCTTTCTTTATTTGTTTCTTTCTTTCTTTGAGTCCTCTTAATTTTTTCTTTCTTTCTTTCTTTCTTTCTTTCTTTCTCTTTAACTCCTCTTAATTATTCACTTCTTTCTTTCTTTCATACAATGACTCTTTTCTTCTTTACTTGCCTAATTTCTTTCATATTTGATGTTCTTTATATTCTTTTCATTTAATTTTAATAATTCACTAATTGATGGTTAATTCGCTCACATGGTACAGAAGGGAAACAGGGGTACTCTTGGGTGTGACACAACTCTCTTGGAGATGGCAAAGCCGCAGTATGGAGGATTATGAGTAATTTGTGGAGCTAAGCTACACTGTCCAGTGTACGCACACACACACACACACACACACACACACACACAGAGTCTGTTTAATAATTTATATTGTCTCTCTGTCTGTATGAGTATCATCTCTGTCTCTTCCTGTCCCTCCGTTACGTTTTCTCTTCACACCTTTGTCTCTCTGCTTTTAACTCTTTTTCACTTTTGTTCTGCTCTATTTCTCTGTCATCATGCTTTATGGAGTGTATGTGTGTTTGTGTGTGTGTGTGTGTGTGTGTGTGTGGGTGGGTGAAGAGTGTAACTGTCCTGTAGCTCATCCGTCGATGAGAATGGACACTGATATAACTGTGCTGTGTAATGGTCCTTTAAGAAGCAATAACACAAGATGCGCCGGTGTTGTGATGTGACGTAAAAAGTGAGTGTATAACCGTTACTTTAAACACATCAGGGATTTGATGAGACTGTGCATCTACAGTCTGCCATATAGGCACAGAAAAACACTGTGCGTTTTCCCTGTAAATGCCGAGCTGAAGGTCATAGTTTATGTCTCTCTTGAGTTCTTGAGCTTTTCCCCTTTTTTATACACCAGAAACTGTGAAGCAGCAACAGTCTTTATACCACAGCACTGTTTAGTTTTCAAAATCTGAAGGTCTCGATTCATTTTCTATGGCAGCAGCTCTTACAACTTGTAAAGTGCCTTGAGAGGCCTATTTAAAGGTGCTTATATATAAAAAAATTAAGTGTATTATGTGTAAGTGTAAGTGGCTTGAACTCTAGTCGCAATTAAGTCTAAAAAATGACTTGCGACTTGATTTGGACTCGTGAACAGCTGACTCGAGACTTGACTTGGACTTGAAGACAGAGACTCATGAAAAACACAAGTGATTTTGGTTTGGCGTTCCCGATTACGTTCTCTCTTTACTACCCCACATAACAGCATCAAACACCACATTTTTCTATTTATTCCTCATTCATTAATTCCCTATCAGTATGTGCTGCAGCAGCAATATCACACCAAGCCAGAATTATTATATACACCCATGACGCATCTGGAAGGGCATGTTCATCACCCATTGGAAAAGTGCTGTTATATTAATGAACAATAAACAATAACAATATAGCCATGTCTTGCTTTATTATAATCTTTGTGTCATTTAATTTGAAAAGCAATCAATTAATCCAAGGGGAAGCTGTGGCATTACACAGCTGTCAGGGGCTTGCTTGCTGTCCATTTTCAAGAAGTACAAATGTTTCCATGTCCTTTTCAGGTTTACCCCCCAAGTATTAACTACCATATATAATATCCAAGTTTACCAAGTTAAATACACTCTACGCACAATCGCTTCCGCGTTTTGTCTTGCCATTTTCGCTATTGACACGGGGGTTCCCTTTCAAATGGAGCTCAACATTGCGTGAGCTGCATGTGGTGGGAAGCACCCTCATGCGTGACTGGTATCTGAAGCTTGTGTAACATCATGCTTATTTATAGGCCTGCCGTGATCAGGTGACATGGCAATTAAGTGGGTCGCGTGATATAAAAATGCCACCTGTGAACTGCACCGTCAGCCTTATTATCTTCAGCAAGACTGCATGTCGGTCGTTTGTGCAATGCTTGCAAAAAGATTCTTCATTTGCTTCACATCTTTTCACAAAAAGAAAGAAAAATCTCTTATCTTTTCTGTCCCTTTAAAAAAGTGAGAGAGAAAAGTATGAGTGAGACAGAATTCAGAAAGTGTGTCATGCCTTGCTCCCGTTTCATCATGGAGGGTGGATGGACACACTTTCTATGTGAAGTTTCTAGGAGTGGAGCAGGGCAGCTTTCGAGATGTCTGACTGTGCGCATTGTGGATGCCTTACAATTAGGCAGCTCTGCTCGCGGCTCACTCTCCTCGGCCGAAAGGAGTTGGGTTTCAGAGCCTCGCGGATCTGGGCTGACCGCTGCTGAGGCAGCCAGCCAACCAGCTCAGGTCCTGGGGATCTTGTATGGATCTGGAAGAGGAGCCGGAGACAAGAGCTGCTCTATCTCTTGCTCTGTCTTGTGGGTCCGGCTCTCCTTCGATGGCAGGCAATTTACGGGGGGCAGCTTTCCCAAGCCATATAAGGCCACCTTGGTGGGCAAGACATATGCGGCAGTGGGTCTCGCTTGTGGGTCACTACATACAATGCCACTGCTGCAGGCCTACCAAGCAGACCTGCTGAGGTAGCTTGACATATGGCGGCATTCAGCCAGTTGCTTCCCTGTTGTGTAGAGTCCACAAGTGGAGCCCAGCCCAGGGCTAATGCGAGGGAAGCACAAAAGGTGAGTGTGGCAGCCCGCCTCCCCCAATAGAGAGCCAGGGGGAGTGGGCGGTGACAGTTGCAGCCTGCTAAAAGGCCTGATCTGAGAATGATCATAAAGGCCAAGCAGACAAAGAAGGAGCTGTCCTGAGGGGCCGCGGCGGGACGTATCAGGAGATGTGAGATTGTTAGGGCAGTTATCTCCCAGCACTACTGTAGGGCCTCCCCTAGCCAAGGCTTTCCCAAGTTCTCAGTTTTCTGTGGTCAGTGAGCTGTCACAGTGCAACGAAAATCTGATGCTTTCCCTCCAACAGAATGTGGAAAAGTTAACATCACTAAAAGACCACAACTACTGCCAAATGTGTCTCCATGGGTTCTGTCTACCGTAGGAAAGGGTTACCCTGGTTAAGAGGTTTGCTCACCACAGTAGTCAGCACAGAGCAGAGCACGATGTTAGTGCAGAAAGTAGGATCCCTCTTGAACAAAGGGGCCATGGAACATGTACCCCATTCCCTGAAGGAGGGAGGCTTTTACAACCGTTATTTCCTGGTCCACAAAAAAAGATGGGAGTATGTGGCCAATTTTAAATCTACATCATCTGATCCATACTCTTCGTACATCCAGGTTCAAGATGCTGACACTCAAAGTTATCATTCCACAGATTCAGTTTGAGGACTGGTTTGTGATGATAGATCTAAAAGATGCATATTTCCACACAGAAATATTACCCTGTCACATGAAGTTCCTGAGGTTCACATTTGGAGACAATGCGTACCAATATCAGGTTCTTCACGTCAGGTTAGCTTTATCCCCTCTCACCTTCACAAAGTGAATGGATGCCGTTCTGGCTCCCTTGCGACTCCAGGGCATCTGCGTACTAAACTACCTGGAGAACTGGTTAATTCTAGCACGATCCAGGGAACTGGCGGTTCAACATCGAGGTGTTGAGACTCAGGTTGAACTTCAAGAATAGTATGCTTTCTCCAGTGCAGAGGATAACTTTTCTAGGGGTTATATGGGATTGTACTATGATATGGGCATTTATATCCCCAGCATGCATGTGGTCAATCCTATCAACATTGAGCAAGATAAAGCTGGATCTGGGCATCCCCTCCAGTCTCTACGAGAGACTGTTGGGGCTTATGGTAGCAGCAGCCAGTGTCAACGTCTTCTCTGGTTGAAGGTAAAGTTTTTGTCAGTGAGTGCAACGGACATTCTGGGCAACCAGAATGTGACATTCCGGGCAACCGGAATGTGGGGGCAGACATCCTGTCGAGGCAGGGGCTGAGGCCCAGGGATTGGAGGCTCTTTCAACAAGTGGTGGAGTCCATATAGTGGAGGTTCGGCCAAGCAGAAGTGGACATTCCAGAATGTGACATTCCGGGCAACCAGAATGTGGGGGCAGACATCCTGTCGAGGCGGGGGCTGAGGCCCAGGGATTGGAGGCTCTTTCAACAAGTGGTGGAGTCCATATGGTGGAGGTTCGGCCAAGCAGAAGTGGATGTGTTTCGCTGAAGAGAAAACACACTGCCTGCTGTGGTTTGCCTTCACTCCTCCTGCACCAATGGGGCTGGATGCTATGGTGAACACGTGGCCAAGGTCCCATCTCTATGCTTTTCCCTTGGTCACTCTGTTTCCACAAGTTCTAGCGAGAGTTTGCCAAGACCTGCTACATCTGCTGCTCGTAGCACCTTATTGGTCGGCTACGATTATGGTTCTCAGAGATAATGTTCCTGCTAGACGGCACCGCTTGGGAGATACCCATCTGCAGGGATCTACTGTCTCAAGCTGGAGGGCTGATTTATCACCCTGGGCCGAAACTATAGAAACTGTCGGTCTGGCCACTGAGGGGCACAAGCTCATAGATTCTGGTCTCACAACTGAGGTTGTAGAGTGTAGAGTTGTAGAATGCTAGAGCACCATCCATGAGGAAATTGTATGTGCTCAAGTGGTGACTTTTTTTCTCATGGTGCCTCAGCTAGACCCAGTAAATTGTGCAATAGCTACAGTGCCGGAGTGCTTACAAGGATGTTTCTCAGCAGGGTTGGCTCCTTCTAGAATTAGGGTCTACTTGGCCATATTAGGGTCAGTTAGGGTCTACTTGGCCATCTACTTGTCTACTTTTGTGTGGTGTCAGGTGGTTGAGGCCCATCTGCAGAAGAGCTACCTTTAGAGTCAGAAGCTTCTCTGAGGCTGACTCTATTGGCTCAAATGGGGCACATGGTCTATGCATACCTTCCTGGGACCTGTCTGTGGTCCTGGAAGGTCTGTCAGGCAATTAGGAGATCTACAAGCTCTCTCTGTTGCCCCTTCCTGCCTTGACTTTGCCGCTGGATTGTCCAATGCCTTCCCATATTCTAGGCCAGATTATATTCCTAAAGTGCCTAGTGTTGCTGGCTTTCTGCCCTCCTCCATTCCTCACACCAGAACAAGAGAAATTTCACCTGTATCCAGTAAGGGCTCTCTGTACTCATGTCCACCACTCCGGCCAGTGGCGTAAGTTGGAGTATCTGCTGGTCTGCTTTGGCGGCACCAGTAGAGGTGATGCTGTGGTAAAGCAGCGCATCTATAATTGGATAGTGGAATCAAACTCTATCGCTTATGAGGAGCGCGGTCTTGCTACGTCTCTGGGCATAAGGGCTCATTCCACTATGTGGGGTCGCCTCCTGAAAGGCTTTGTCCAAAGGTATCCTTACAGGATGTGTGCTGCGACTGGGTGGTCTACACCACACATATTAATTCGATATTATAGCCTGGATATACATTCCACCCTGGCTCGAGTTTCTTGCAGTGACCCTCGGGCTCGGATCTTTTGAACAGGCCGTGCCCTCAGTATGGCGGAGTGGGTATTCTCGTTCACGCAGTGGGAAGCTCACACGATATTGAGTTCCCTTTGAAAGGAAACGCATGGGTTACGCATGTAACCCTGTTCCCTGAGAAGGGAACAAGACGTTGCATAATTTTGTCATACCGGGGCATGCCTGTGAATTGCGTCTTCACTTCAGATAATAGAGGCTGGTTCACAGACACCATTTTTATATCAAGCGATGCGCTTAATTGCCACATCACCTGATGATGGCAGGCCTATAAATAGGCATGATGTTACACAAGCTTCAGATACCGGTCATGGGCGAGGGTGCTTCCCACAGTGTGAAGCTCACGCAACATCTCATTCCCTTCTCAGGGAACAGGATTACATGCGTAACCCAGATGTTTTGTTACCACTGACACTCACTGGAAGACTACCTTACCCATCATTACTTGAGAACTACAGCAAACTACGACAACTCAAATAGCACAAAATACACAGCATGTTAGCATTTTGCACTAAAT
>JANDJT010000012.1:4371645-4389563 GCA_024331685.1 Stegophilus panzeri | reverse complement strand
TATGTTTCATAAGTTTTTATAAATGTTCTGTTTTCTTGTAATTATAAGGAGAACTTTTGGATCAAATGTAATAGTTTGAAAGTAATAGTTTTTTTTTTTTTATTAATGATTTAATTGTGAGTTAATGATGTAAGTAAAACCTTGTGTGGTTTATTAGACAATTTTTAAAAAATCAGCAAGACATTCTATAGAAGTAATCATTTTTAATATTTCAAAATTGATTGAGCCTCACACATTGTTAATTAAAATAACTAGCTGAAATAACTATTGCTAAAAATAGAACAAAGACTTGAGACTTGACTTGGACTCCAGCTCAACACGACATTATGTATGGCACATAATTAGAGCTTTTTGATGCATTATTAGAATTCTTAAAAATGCTTACATAACAATCATTACAAACGTACAAAGAATTATAAGCATAATTTTAATGATTTATTAATAAGGGCTTCAGAAGGTCTTATAAAAAAAAATATGCAAGTCTGTGTTTAATTTTTTGCATAGCTGCTTTCCAGTACTTCGTTTATATAGTGTAAAGAAGTGGTTATCGGTTCTGTTACAGTATGTTCGAGTGGTCGTGCTGGTGAAATACTTTCAGACCATAGTCCACCAGATGTTGAGCATTGGTCTACATGGCAGTGTAGGAGAGGAATCAAATCTCTTATATCTTTATGTCATCTGGCAAGCAAGTGTAAGGAGGTAGACTTAATAAATCAGTTTACAATGTAATTTAGTTTGTTCCCTCTGATAACACTTGAGATCACTTGCCTTATTGACACAAGCTCTTTAAGGATATAATCTACACTAGTGTTTGTAGACTCTATTAGATCAGCATTTCCTCATCCTGCTTCATTAGTTCTCTTTAGTACAGTTTAATACCATTATTAAAAAATTTTAAAAAACAAAAAAGTAAACGATAGCAACATTCTAAACTTGCCATGTTATATCCTCATGAAGGGTGCGTTAAGCCGTGTTCAAGCAGAAAAGCTGGGGGAAAACAATGGTTTCAGGCTACAGATCACTTTAGGAGAGATAAGAGATCGTCAAAGAGAGATAACTGCTTGTGTTTTGAGACGTGTCCTTGTCGCACACCTGTAGCAGAGATTTCTCTGACTCCTGGCTTGGATCGAGCAGATGGTGTTCTGTTCTCCTTCCTACTTTCCTCCTGTTAGTAAAAGAGAAAACAACAGTTGGCGTTCTCTAGATACAGTGTAATTCTGTGCTGATTTGTCAGCTGTCCATATAATAAAGTTATATTGAGAGCATCGGTAAACATGGCTTTAATGATTAACTGTTACAGTGTGTACTCTGTGACCTGAATTAGATGGCTTTAAAGATAGAAAGAGTTAAACAGAAATAAGAGTGAAACATCGACCATTAGCTAACATTGTATTTTAGATTTGTGTAATTGGCATGCATTTGTAATAAACTGGTGTTGCAATATAAAGTTTGGTATTATGTAAAGCTTCATTTAATACTAATACAGATTCTATGGTTTGGAAATGTGACAACACACTAAGGTGATATGCCATACAAAGGGGCTACAAAGATCTAATTAAAGGCATTTAACCAAGATAACTAGCCAAACATATCTAGTAAACTGTTTACTATTATACTGCAGCATTGCTAAATTCTCTAATCTGATTGGTCAGAAGATAATTCAAATCACAGGTTTATGTTAATGCAGTTTTTCTAATGCATTTTCATTTCTATAGTAGCAGCTAATTGAGAAGGATGTTATTATAATTCAGTAGTTATTGTATTTCCATCAACTGAGAACGTGATAAAAGATTTAACAGATCAGTTAAGTTAAGATCATATGCCGTGTTCTTTATCCTTCCATCTTCTATACCACTTTATCCTTTTCAGGGTCACGGGGAACCTGGAGCCTATCCCAGGAAGCATCGGGCACAAGGCGGGGTACACCCTGGACAGGGTGCCAATCCATCACAGGGCACACAATCACATACACAATCACACTCCCATTCATACACCCATTCATACACTACGGACACGCCAATCATCTTTGGACTTGGGGGAGGAAACCCCCGCAGCATGGGGAGAACATGCAAACTCCACATACACAGGGCCACAGTGGGAATCAAACCCCTGACCCTGGAGGTGTGAGGCGAACGTGCTAACCACTAAGCCACCGTGCGCCCAGTGTTCTTTATTAGTTATGGAATAAATCACGTTATAGGCAAGACAAAGCACAGGTCTTCTTCTTCGACTTCAAACATAGTTTCATGATTATGGATTGACTGAAGGCTTGAAGTTCGGAGCTAAATTTACATTACTTGGCTAAATTACATTAATCAGAGTGAGATTTTTTTCACACTTCACCAGCATGTACAGTAATTAATATGTACATCCTGTAATCAGTGATTTTCTACATGAGCTTCCAGTCATATACTGCACTCACGCCATATACAAAATATCCATCCATCCATTTCCCTACTGCTTGTCCTATACAGGCTCGCGGGGGATTCTGGCGCCTATGGACAGGGTGCCAACCCATTGCAGGGCACAATCACACACACACGTTCACACACTATGGGACAATTTGGAGATTCCAATCAGCCTACAGCGCATGACTTTGTTCTGGGGGAGGAAACTAAAGTACTAGGAGGAAACCCCCAAAGCACAGGAAGAACATGCAAACTCCACGCACACAGACAGGATTTGAAGCCTCACCCCTGGAGGTGCGAGACAAACGTGCTAACCACTAAGCCATCATGCACGCTATATCCAAAAATTTTAAATTAAGTAAGTTAAGGTGAGAAGAAGCAGTGCTATTAGTGTCATAAAGGTGCAGATGCAGGTTTTCTGTATTTCCATATTAAACACCATTACACTTTACAAATATGCACTACATGATGTACAGTGTGTGTGCACACTTCCACACAGCCATGTTTCAGCCAAGTGTGTATCATTCCCATGAGCTAAATGGCCATCATACTAGAGTTGCATCATTTTCAAGAGCGGCAGTGTTCTGCTCAAATGCCGTGACTGCCCATGTGTCTGTGCTCACATTTATCTATGTAAACACACATACACACACACACACACACACACACACACACACACACACACACACACAGATAGATACAGAAACACAGATTGCAGCAGGTATACATAATGACGCCCCACAATGAGTTTGGTGAACCATCAGTGATGACTGAACATCACACATTTGCAGTGATATAATTACAGTGTAAACACAGTGACCGATCACACACGCTGCTGTACAGACACAGCAAAAGCACAAACACACACACACACACACACACACACACACACACACACACACACACACAAGCACACACTGTCTCTTCAAACATAAACAATAAATTAGGCCATTTTAAGGTGTAAACGTTTGGTATTTCACTGTTTCTTGTTTTGTCTCACACTCTTTTTAACTCACACACTCTTTTTGTCTCACACTCGTTTTAACACAG
Source organism: Stegophilus panzeri (assembly GCA_024331685.1). Lineage (NCBI taxonomy): Eukaryota > Metazoa > Chordata > Actinopteri > Siluriformes > Trichomycteridae > Stegophilus > Stegophilus panzeri. The sequence continues at coordinate 4,386,105 of JANDJT010000012.1, read as the reverse complement.
CTTGTTTATATTTTTTTCATATATTGTAAAGATACAGAGAAATCCTTATCTGCTATGATAACCAACCCACTGAAAAATGACTTATTAAATGACTTATTAAACTGAAATATTTCATAAAGCTAATTAATTAATTAATTAGTGCATTACATTAATTGACCTTGCCTCACCATCACCCCATACCTCCATCCTGTGAAATATACAAAATAAATGCATAATTATATGAATGTTAGTTTGCGTCTTGGTTCCCATGGCCATGATTGCCTTCTGAGTTTTGTTCATGTCTCTGCTTCCATTTTGTCATTGGTTTGTTTCCTAATTGTGTGTACCTGTTCCTCGTTTCACCCTACTGAGGTTGTCTATTCATCTCACCACAAAGTCTTATTGTGCAATTGTACCATGAAGCTCGAGACTTGGTTTTCCCTTTTCGCTTTTCCATTGTTTTATTTTTTTTTTTTCCTCTTGGCTTCTACTCATTACAATTACAGATTACCATACATTAACTCTGTCTGTCTATATTTTCATCCCTGCAATGGACTTTCACTATGATTTTTGTATTCCTGGATCGTCCCTGCATCATAGCTCATGTGACAGAAGACTCTGCCTCTCAGTGTACAAGGTGTGAGATGCTTTGCTGAAAAAGATTGGACTTTTTTTGCTGTTTTGTGACACCCATAAATTATAGTCTGTTAAGCCACACCCTGTCTCTCTCTCCATGCCTGACTGGACTGTCAGTTATCATGTTCTCTGGATAATCCAGCTCCACACATCAGCCTTGAGGTCAAACAAAGAGTTCTATTTTTCAGTGTAAACTATAGTTGCAATAATTAGCATACCCACTGCACTGGCTGATGAGAGAGAGAGAGAGAGAGAGAGAGAGAGAGAGAGATCCATTTATATTGGGGTTTATGTTGACTTACCAGTGACAAACCTGGTTATTAAAGGGCACCCAGGTTTGGTGAGCACTATGGAGTTTTTCAGCCTCCTCAGGGTGTGGGGGATCCAACTTCTGAGTCCTGTACAGACAGTGGAATTGGCTCAGGCTTAAACAAATGGAGCATGATGAATGCTGTGAGAGCTCAGTAAGGCACCACCACCCGAGGCCTTGAGAGCTCTGCCTGCCCACTCCATGGACCCATCTGCTCCACCAGTACACAAACTTTTTTTCTGTTTTTGTGGGAGACTTTTTTGTCATGTCAATGTTACATAAGTGCAAGTGTCTATAGAAATGACTGAAATTCTGAAAAAAAAATTGGATGGATAGATGGGTGGATGGATGTATGGATGGACTTATGGATATTAAAGTGGTTGTATTATCATGGCTATACTTGGGTTGTTAAAGCACTTCATCAATGGAGTATGATGCAACAGTTGAATTTGCAGATAAATAAATAGTTCTTGAACTTCACTTGCCATTTTAGAAAATGATTTTCTAAGTAAGTAATTAATTTGTTATTTATATTAAATTGTTACACTGTATAAGGCTGTTCACACAAATTCTCAAAGTGGAGTCAGTACACGTGTTTATAGGATGATTTGTGATTAATAAACAGGGCACATGTAGAAAGGGTTTGGAATTTTTTCTTTGTGTGTGTGCGTATGGGTGTTTGATGAATATTTCATAGACTTTTAGAAATTTAACACAATAAGACTTTCACACACTTATTCATAAATGATGCCCATAAAACTTCTCCAGTTCTCCAGCTCCATGGTTCTCAAACATAGTGTAAGGATTAATGGACTAAATATTATCATCTTGAATATTTTCCTGTCTAAGAAAGCAAAAAAAAGTGTTACAAAGCCCTGACACTGAAGACTCCTTCCAAAAATCCTAAATGAACGCCTATTTATAGAAACTTCACCATATCGACAATGACACACGTTCTTTTCTGCTTATGCCATGCAAGTAACTGCGATTTAGTTACTGCTGATATGTCAAAAGGAGATACATTACATCCCCTATTGATGAAGCTGCTCTAAATTCATGCCAGAAAACCATGGATCATAAAATCATTAAAAGTGTTTGTCATTTTCTGCATGGCAAACAAGTGAGCCGTGCTTATTCAGCCAAAATGCCAGCGCTGACCTTTAGCACAACTGAACATTTCAACAGAATTGCTTTATAACTATGTTTAATGGCACAATGCTGATACGCCAAATGGCACATCATTTGCATGTGCATTTGCTCAGTATAAAGGGAAAGAGAGTGTGTTTAATGTCACGTAGCCATGCAACACAGTTGTTGGATAATCTCGGTAAGTGTAATGAAGAAAGCACAAAAGATTTGATCTGTTGAAGAAATATAATGGGTAATTATCTTATTCATTAGTGTCTATCTCTGTGTGACAGGTTGGAAGGAGGGGTGTGAGGAGGAGAGGAGAGACATTTAAAAATAACAGAAATGATAGGCAGACTTTTTTTTTTTTTTTTTTTTTTGCCAGGTTTTGTTGCTAGTGCAGATGGAATTAACGTAGCAGCTCCTGAGTGTTATTATAAGAACCGATAAGTAGTGTTATTTCACATGAACTTTATTATTATCATGCAGTACAGATTTAAAAAGTTGTTAACAATTATATTCTAAAGAAACACAGATGGGACAAAATTCAACACAAAATTACACATGTGCAGAAAATTATAATTGCTGTCCTTATGCCATATAAGATTGCACATATTCCGAAAATTAACGAGGCATAATATGTAAAATATACAATAAAATTGTTCGAAGTGTAGGAAAAAGAAACAGAATTAGGTATTAAGTGTTCGTTATGTTAGGAATAAAACATGATGTGGTATGTTGTTATTAGAAATCAGTCCAAAGGATTTCAAAGAGGTTTTTTTTATGATTGTTGTGCCCAAAAATGCTTGAATTTGCTGCAGTTTTTTTCAAAAATTTGTGATGCAACTTGCAGAGTTTATGTTGTGCTTTTTTTTTTTTGCGGAAAACTGGCGAAATTGCAATCGCATGAAATTGTTATGCACGTTCTTTTGCAGAGATGTTTGTTTCCTAAATGAGACCTTTTAACTGTACTCATGTTCAATGCACGTGAATCGAAGAAGGCTGTGGCTGAATGCGCGTTGTGAATACGTCACATGATGCCTCTTGACTCAAATCTGAGGAAAATCTGCAGTAATTCTTAAAATTTGCAAGCTATTGCAATATTGAGGAGTATGTTTGATTTTTGCATTCATTTCTGCAATCGCAAAATCCTGGAGGGACTGAGAAATATAATTAATTACGATTGATTGATTACACTACAGCAGTTTCTCAAGACTGATTTTTAAAAATCTATACGTTATACAATAGACACATTGGCTAATTATATTCATACAGTGACTCATAAGTCCAAAACACATGAACCAAAAACCCAATATCATATGAGAAAATGAGAAACAGCAAAATACTGCAATCAGTATGACTATCACAAAGATAAAGATTGCGCATTTCCAGTCTCAGATCTAGCTAGCATAAAGAAAATTATTTAATGTGAAGTTACTTAGTGAAGAGTAATTATTTCATCTGAATAACCCAGCTTCCTTTAGGCATGTTTTCAGCATCCTCATACTGTGCAAATTTGACAGCATATCTAACACACTATTAAATGAATGCCCTAGATAAAAATAAGCATTAATAAAAGCATCAGGAGCATCAGATTTACTCTCAGGGCTGCCAATATAGAAAATTAATCAACACTCATTCTGACCAGTTACAGTGTAGAACTCAGCAGCGCTGTGATATGAGGAAATTTTCATTTATGGCTATGAAGTGTAAATATTATGTGTTGGTTATTGAGTGTAACCACTTGCATCCTCATTAACACTCACAGCTGTATCTTGTTAGCTTCGTTTTCCCGGCTGGTGTGTATATATAGTTTTCCCTTTGTGCTTTGAGTTTTCTCGTTTGCATTGATTTGCATTACTTAGCTGTCTATTAGTGTTCTGGAGTTGCACTCTTTGCTAACTGAATTGATTTTAATGCTTGTTTGGATTACAAGTCTTGAAATGGCTTGTATTCTCTTATTCTTCTACCATTTAATTTGCATTCATACAACATTATCTTCAAAAGTAAGCACCTGATGTGCTCAAATAAATAAATAAATAAATAAATAAACAAACCAGCAATTAAATATACTGTAAACAGCAACTTTATTGGGTTCATTTGGATTTTTCCTCTTTTGCCAGGCTGTTGTGTATTAAAAACCTTTTGTGCAGGGAAATTAGTTAATAAATGTGTGTTTGGTGATGCAAATTATTCCACTTCAGTCTACTTTATGCACTGCCATTTCTTGTTTTTTTTTGTCAATCTGCTAAGGTCAACTCTTATTGAATCAATTGTGTAATTTCCCAAAAATACATTTATTAAGCAAAGACTGTTGTGCTGTGCACTTTGAGCTTCTGCACACACACTTTAGGGTCATTCCATATCAAGTGGTCCAATACAGGTTGCTTGACCATTTTTAATATTCCTAAAAAAAATGAGTGATTATCTCTATGTATTAGCATTATAAATCCACTATTTATGTATCCATCCATCCATCCATCTTCTATACCGCTTTATCCTTTTCAGGGTCACGGGGAAACCTGGAGCCTATCCCAGGAAGCATCGGGCACAAGACGGGGTACACCCTGGACAGGGTGCCAATCCATCACAGGGCACACAAACACATACACATTCACACACCCGTTCATACACTACGGACACTTTGGACACGCCAATCAGCCTACCATGCATGTCTTTGGACTGGGGGAGGAAACCGGAATACCCGGAGGAAACCTTATTTATTTATTTATTTGTTTATTTATTTTTTATGACAGCCATCTTTGTGTCATGGCACACAACAAATATTGATTATACAGCTGTCTTAATGGAAACCTCAATATCAGGATGGGCCTAGTTCCTTGGAAGAAGAACTGATCTCTAGAGAACATTACAAGGTACATGTACATGTATAAACATTTTGCAGATTCCTGTTGTTTAGATACGAGCTTAGGTCTTAATGTAATGCTCACAGTTCCACTTTTATGGTCAATTTATAATGGGAAACATTCGAGTCTCAGTCTTAATTTTTTAGGGGGTCCCTAGGTAGGTATCGTGTGCAAGCAGAACATTTCAGGTTTGAGACTTCTCTTATTTTTTATTGGGATGACAAAGTGAAATTAAAAATAACATCTTCCAAATTTCGGATTGAATATCTTTGGTCGGAGACCAGATACGAACCTGAACTTTTCACAGAAAGAAGTCCTCTATAGTAGCATTCTGCTGTAAAAATTTTGAGAAATTTGAGATTCCACTGGTTACAGAAATAGGTATAGTAGAAATCTGGGGAAAACTATATTCATGCATTTAGAACAGACATAATATAAAGATAACAAATAATAAAAATGAACAGAATTTTAGAATAATTATGTTTATGGCTGACATACAATAGCTTATGCTTGACAATGAGGTCTATAATGTTACTACATTTAATATTAGCAACAGTGAATCATGATCGATCACAGGGTTCTTCAAATCTGCAGAGTTTAGATTCAACCTACAAACCCACCTGCCTGTAATTTTCTAATAATCCTGAAGGCCTTGGTTAGCTTGTTCAGGTGTGTTTGATTAGGGTTAGAGCTAAACTCTGCAGGACAGTGGACCTCGAGGGTCAGATTTGAAGAACCCTGATCTATCATGTTGGTACAGGTGTATAGTTGCTATGTGCTCTAAAGATCAGTTTTTTGTTCCAAGGTATTTATGTTTCCGTAAACAGCAGTACAACCAAAATTTGTTGTGTACCATGTCACAAAGATGGCAGTCATGGTTTAACCAAGTGGAAAAAAGTGCAATGCCAATTCATAGAGATAATAACATTAAAACAAAAAACAAAACAAAAAACAGTTAAAATGTTCAAGCAACCAACTGTACAATTATTGGACCACTTGAGATGGACTGATACTCTAGGCAGGGATGAATGATACACAGAATTTCTTTTCAATCCAATACCAAGTACTAAACAGACTGCAATCCTGATCCTAATTTGAAAGTGTTGTCATGAGTATAGAGGGAAATATCTGCAATTAACCAAACCTTCTGACCAATCTGATTTAAGAACTAAACAGTGCGGTAGATTTAGGTCCATACCATTCATGTGTACCAGCATTTATCATTTGCATTCCTCCTTAAAACTTATGGAAAAGCCCAAATAAACCTACTCTCATCCTTTCCACTTTTTTCTCTACCTGTTTTTTCACTTTGGTCCACACTGAATGGTAGAGCACCCAGATTGTGTTATTATTGGGAGTTTGCAGGCCAGTGAGCTCAACTGTGCTGCCATTTTGAGGCGTTTAGCTGATTGAGAGCATTGTTAGCCTTCGCAGCTCAGAGGCAGACAGCAGAGGAGAGGCATCTGTCGTTTACAGCTGTCAGGCAGAGGAGAGAACGGGGAAGAGGAGAGACAGACGAGTGATGCTGATGGAGTCACGGTAGGGGGGCTGGCACGTGCCAAGCCTGGTGCCAGTGTGTGTTTCCATCCACCTGGTTTCATGTGAATATTTAATTTGTACAGCCTCAACAAGAACCAAAAACTCAGACAATTAAATATTACAGTCATTGTACTGGTTTGAATTGTAAAAGTCCTTGTCTGTCTGTGTGTGTGTGTGTGTGTGTGTGTGTGTGTGTGTGTGTGTCTGGCACTTTTTAAAAATATCTTGTTGCTGTTCTTCAGAATTTTTACCAGACTTGTGGTATGATGGAAACACACTAATATTCACATTTGGAGAACATGAACATTTTGAAAGGAAATGTACTTTTTACAAACAATTAAAAATATTGAACTCAATTGAGCATATAAGACTTCACTATTGAAGTCAAAAAGCCTACAAAAAAAGTTAGACTTCATAATTTCTTGCCGTTTATAAAAAATGTTTTTTATTAGTGTTGCTAATAAGGACAGAGATTGCTTATTAGGCACTCTTGGCAACTCTTTAAGTCGAGTATAAGAGTACCTAATGTAGCATGACTTCAATCACTTCAAGGTCAATTTATAATTAATTCAAATGTGAGCAATGAAAAGACAAAGAGAAACATCAAAATGCAAAAAAACGACAGTCATGTTCGAGCAAAATGTGAATTTGTCACTCCATTGACAACCGTTATAGCAATGTTTACTGTTTCTTTTGTTGTTGTTGTTGTTGTTTTATTTTAATCTATTCAGCCACCTGACAGTTTGGTCTAAAAGTATTGATGCTTGGTATCCTTGTCTTCTGAAGGTTATGACATAAACAGCTCAAACTGTTGTGTGGCTGTCATCAAGTAGAGGTGAGGTCCCTTTTCCAAAAAGCATTCAAATCAAACAACGTAGTAGAAAGTAAATAGACTAACGACACATTATCCAATAAGTGCAGAAATTACACAAAAGGACAGATGACAGAACTGTAAGTTAAATATGTTTGGGTTTGAATGAAAGGGTTACATCTTTCCTATTTAACATGTTCGGTATTCACAGGAAACATTACAGCACTGCGGACTTAAAACAATTTTTAAAAAAAGAATTAGAAATCATGAATGCAGCTGCCTATGTGTCTTTTACTGTGTGTGTATTCATTTGCCTCACATCATTCTTATTACGCAGTCAGTGAGACCTTGTGATCTCCAAGATCCTCGCATTCCCTTAAGCAAACAACATACTGAACTCCTCACAAGGCGCTAATCCCCCATCCTCCATCCCCACACTGCGGTTTGCACTCGGATCGCTTACACAACTGTACAGTTTGCGCATACTAAACACGCACTTCCCTAAATTCTACACATTGGCTAACCTTAAATAGTTTGTACACTACTACCTCCATTCCACTTTGCACCTTTGTTCTGTCCTCATTACTATAACCCATGTCTCCTGACACGTTTACACCCATCATGCCATTTGCGTGTCACTTGCACACTATCACCCTACCTCATTGTCTCTTTGCACTTTACACTTAATATGACTTGCTGCTTTGCACTTCTGGTTAACTGCATTTAGTTGGCTTTGTACTTGTACCCTACTCAATGATAATACAGGTGAATATAATATAATTGAATCGAATCTAAGATAATGCATTGCTCAATCTGAAAAATTCCATTTTCGAGCTGTTAATATTTATTCAAATTTAGCACGTTCATCTGATATCAAGACCAGCCTTTGCTGCTTGAGATGATGAGTGAATGAGAAAGCACATGAGTCACCTTTTTGGGGAGAATTCATTGACAAGATGTCAGTCGATCAGTAGTTACTATGTAAACAGGAAGTAAGGTAGCTCATTTTTTAGTTGGAATAGATAGGAAAAGGTGCATTTAACCAGCAATATTCCTGATTCAAGTTTGGGAGAATTTGGAGATTTCTTCTTCATTTATAATGTGTACACTTTAAAAAAAAAAAAAAAAAAAAAACAACAACAAAAAAAAAAAACTTCCCTACAGGCCATTCTCATAAGCAATCACTAGCCAGAAAATAAGACTTATGGAAAATCTACTCAATCTCCTCTCATCCATTTCAGTCCTTTTTCAAAACTGAGTTCTAGAGTACCAAGATTGTGTTGTTATTGGGGATTTGGAGGCTGTTGAGCTTCACTCTGCTACCATTTTGAGGTGTTTTTTTTTTTTTTTTTTTTCTGAACAACACCATAGTTAGCCTTCATGGCTCAGTTGCAGAGATCTAATGGCACACTGAGGAAGATGAGGCAGCTTCAGTGAGGTTTTGAGGACTGAACAAACATCCGAGTGTTGTCTCTTGGGAGAAATTTTTGAATTCTCCGAATGGTTCAACCTGTTTAACCAGACACCTGCATAAACAAGCAACATGTCTTAAGAAAAATACATGATTGAATAACACCACACAGAGGTTTGGTGTGTTTTCTGAGGAGGTAAATCAGTTCTCAGTAAAGATGTCAAAAAAAAAAAATATGGGCATGGAAATCTAGATGTGGACATGCGTTTCCACATATGGCAGCTCATTCTTTTCGCAAGTCAGAATTCGGTGATGAGCTGCCATCCTTGATGCAGTGGTGCCAACAAGGCTAACAAGAAAATCCTGGCAGGTGAGAAACAAAGCCAAATTTTAATATATATATATAATTTTTAAAAAATAAAAGTAGAAGTGTACTTTATATTTTATGTTTCTATATCATGTGTGTGTGTGTGTGTGTGTGTGTGTGTGTGTGTGTGTGTGATCAACTAATATTCATCTTTTGCTCTCAAACCCAAATGTATTCAGTCAATAGCAAAAACAAAAGAATTGGCCTTGCCATTCTGTATATTTTCCCATATAGTTAAACCAAAGCATGCATTTTCCCCCACTGAGATCCACACAGACATTTTGTTAGCAGGCAGAATAAATGGTCATGTGATAACATCAAGCATGCATCACCAGTGTGTTGGGTCTGGTGCATGTGATTTTGCAATGATCGCTAGCCAATTTGCCTTCTTGTCCACTATTGGCTCACAAGATAGAGGCTGGTGCAAAGCAAAAGTAACCGCTACCCAGAACAAAATCCTTCTTCCCATCCTGTGTCCTTTTCCTTCAGTGAATTCTATTTCCACAGTACGGAATCAGCAGGTATTAGCATGGTTTTCAGTTAGATCACTGCAGTAAGAGGACAACATTGCAAATGCTACGGCTCAACCGTAGATGATTCCGCTTCTCCTGATGATGAATGAAAGCAAAATATGTTCAGTGTCATTAGCATTAGCATAACTAAGACTGAAAATTAAGATATTGCATAAATAGATTGGGTGTAGAAAGAAACCGAAGAGAAGTGAGCACTGAGCCCTGAGGGACACCGGTGGATTGTTTGCATGCAGCAGATGTGCATCCTCTACATGTCATCTGATACAAGCTTCCCTTTAGGCAGGAAGGAAACCACTGCACTTCCTTTTCAGTAAAATTGATCTGCCTCACTGTTATATAACATATTATTGAATAACCGAAGGGAATGTTGAATTAGTGTTTGATAACTAATGGGATATAAGCAGTTCTCGGGAACAGACTCAGACTTACACACTCATCCATACTCTTATTTTAAGACACATATTGCTCTGCAGCAGACAGACAGTTAGCGCTTTGCAGGCACATTTATTTCTTTGATGTGTTTAGATGGCTCCTTTTATTGGCTGCTTGTCAGATGCCTCTGTTTGATGTATGAGTGTATAGTTTTGCTAAAGGCAAACTCGAGGCTATCTTTGATTACTGAATGCATTCTTTAGATTTCTATTGACTTATGTCTCTTCCCAAATGTTCCTCTGGGGGAAAAATCCTTCACCGCACTGCTAAACTGCTAAATCTCACTTGCACTCTTGATACATAGGCCCCAAATAATATTGATAATGACTTAAAGTCTTTATGTTTTTAAGTCACCATGGAGACAGTGACAGCAATTTACTGAAGCGCTATGAAGCTTTATTTCTATTTATTAAGATTTTTAACAAGACATTGTTACCAAATTTAAAATAAAAAAAAAAAAAACAAGCATCAATGATTCATAAATAATAACTTCATTAAAAGTGTTGCAGTTTAGAATACCACATTACTGCGGTGGTGGAAAAATTACTAGTTCAGTCACGAAGATTTCAAGGTTGTTCTTGGGGTCTAGGTTGTTTAGATTTTTATTCTTGGTTGTTTGGTGGACAAATAGGTTCAATAACCAGAGATTATCCCCTTGGCCACCCCAGTCAAAAAAGAATTCTTATTCCTTATTGACTTTCACAAAAGTTTTCTTTTGGTGTGTATATTTAAATCTATTGCGCTTCACAGTGGTGTGAGTCAACGCAAAGACTGTGACTTGTTGTGAGTCCATGCAACAACTTCCAATGGCGGAATATTTTAGGCTTTTTGTGCAATTTTTAAGATGTAGTTGAGATGCACATTTTCCAGCAGACCTGGAAACCCATCTCTGCACCCCAGTGGACATAAAAAAACCAGCATGAAATGCAAGCTGAACACCATTGTGGCTACACACTCTATGAACACACATATGCACACAAATAGGACCGACTGAATTTGTTAGGTTTTATTTATTTATTATTGTTTTTTTTTACTCTTTTCATTCTGCCTCAATGTGATCAAGTCTGTACAGTTTGCAAATAAAATAAAGTTTTATTGTTTAGGTCACTCTTTGGCATGTTTCATTTGACCTTTTAACCTGAATACATTTTTTTTAAATTGTGCTTCAAAAACAAGTGTTGTGGCTAAACTCTGACATAGTGGTCTAGCCTTTTCTAGGTTTTTCTCTGCTGGTATACAGAACCAAAATAAAACATAATATTCTTGTTTTTACTCAAAAATAAGTTAATGTAAGTAAAGTTTATTCATCATGAATTCCAAAAAGAATAGTGATACAAATCTTGTGTTATTGTCTAAGAATAGGGCTGTGCAATGCAAATAGGTGATAATAAAGATTTTTCAAATGCTTCTATCAAGAGTTCTAAGGGTCCCGGTCAATTTTGACCAAAAACACTAAAGATGGAAGCCTGACTCAAAGGTTTAATGAACCTGCTAACTAGCTCTTGAAACATTATTACATTATGTTAGATACCAATTTTTTGTTGTTGCTGAGTTAGCTAGGTTTCAGGGCAACTACAATGTGGAACTACGCAGCACACTTGCTAAAGAATGTATCATTTGTCCATACTGCATTGACTTTATGACTCTACATTTACTGGTATCTCGGGTTGTGTCTTATTCAGGAATTATTATATGTTTGTTTTTTTTTGTTTTTTTTTTCTCACATGCCATTCATCATCATCTAGCCTCAAGTCATTGCATGACCTTGGGATTATAAGTTTCTATCTCCCATAGTCTTTATAACCCAGACAGAACCTTATAATATTAAGGTCATGATTTGTTTACTTGCAACATGAAGCTCATCTTAAATTATTGTCATTCAGTCTCTGTCTCTGTGTCTCTGTATCTCCCTTAGTAGTAGGATCAGGGGGTAGAGGTCAGGGGGTAGAACTACAGGGGCACTGACAGGGCAGGATCAGAGGTCACCGACTGTCTTTCAGTGACATGTTTTTCCTTGCTTTGCGGCAAGCATTGCTGTACGCCTGTCTATATAGAGTCATATTTACTATCTTTCTTATTTTCTTTCTGTCTCTGATGGTGTTATGGAGTTATCTAGGGTGAGAGACCTGTTTTTTCAACCTTGTGATTTTAGTCTGTTTACCTATAGTCCTCTATCCCACTTTCTTTTAATTAAACCATTATCTGTAGAAAGAGAAACAAGACAGAAGCATAGTTAAACTCCGTCACCAAGCAGAACTGAGCAGCACAGAGCACTTACCTGTACACGCCACTGAACTGTTTGGCGCGACCCACTGGAAAATGGTGCAGCTCAATTGTGCAACTCGGTGGGCGGTGAGATGTGGACCAATTTGAACCACACAGTGCCCTAAAATTCACAAGCCAGTGAGCAGCATGATCAATTGCTGAGAATCGTCTGAGAAGAGTACACCATTCTTCTTCAGGAAGTGCTTTATCCTGATCAGCGAGCCTATCCTGGGAACACTGGCTACGAGGAGGGAATACACCCTGGATGGGACTGCCAGTCAAATAGTAATGTCTGGTCATACTGTAAGTTGACATATGGTGGTCAATTTCTATTGATTGATAGCATAGAAGGTGGTGAGAAACTATACATAGCATGCATCATCAAACATTTATTTGAACCCTTTCATGTAGTGTCCACACTCATAGGCTAGTTTCTAGAACTATTCAAGATGTAAATCACCTCTAAACCACTCCAATGTTGTATACTATTATCCTGATATCTATATCTCCACCACATCGTACTCTTCCCATTTCAACATGGTGTAGGTGACAGTCACAACATATCCCGGGCATTTCTGTCTAAATTTTATACACAAAAAGGTTTCATTAGTATATTTTTTTTAAATAATACATCACTTCTGAACTTGCACTGCACAGTTGTTGAATTTAGTAAAAGTTGGATTTATTATAATTTTAGACAAAATAAAACTAGTTCTTGTGTAAAATTTTAGACCTAAAATGGTGCAAGTATTTGTCAGCAGTGATGTTTTTAATCCCATTGTCCTCCTTTGATATCTTCGATGTTAAGTTGCTTTTAGTGATTATAAGAAAAAGTCCAACTTTGAACGTCCATGTAATTATTTCATCATAAAACCATCTAGAAATCTGGGTATTTTTTTCTTCATTTTCTGCATAATTGATCCTGGGTTTTTTCCCCCCCACACTTTGCTTTTCCTTCATGATTTTATGATTTTAATGATGATAATATAACTATATGGGGAAAAACTTTAGGACAGAAAAATCAATAAATATATAAATAATTAGCAGGGGGCACAGGGGCTTTATGGTTAGCATGGTTGCCTCGCACCTCCAGGGTTGGGGGATCTTTTCTCGCCGCTGCCCTGTTTGTGTAGAGTTCTCCCCGTGCTTCAGGGGTTTCCTCTGGGTACCCCGGTTTCTTCCCCCAGTCCAGAGACATGCATTTTAGGCAGGCTTGGGGAGTAATGGAATACATTTAATGGTGTTACGTAATCAGGATACAAAAAAACTGGTAACTGTAATCCATTACAGTTACGTCAAAAAACAAAGTAATCAGATTACAGGTACATTTTGTAAAAAATGCGATACTATCAGGATATTTTTTTTTTTTTTCATTTAAAAGCAAAGGAATTAATCTTTTGACATAACAGAATATAGACAGCTACTTGGTTATAGTTCTGGTTCTCTTTTGCCAGTCGTGACTCACGTGAGCAACCTCCTGGTGCATGCGCAAACAAATTTTGCGCAAAGTTAATTTGATAGAAATGAACACATATTGTTCTCTGAAATGTTTTTGTTAGGGTGACCATACGTCATCTTTTCCCTGGTCATGTCCTTTTTTCTGACCTTAAAAAAAGCATCTAAATGTGAGAAAATGTCCGGGATTCGGCTTTAGTTTCATTATGATGTGCTTTTGGCCTAATACTATAATGTGTGTGCATGTTTGCATTGCTTTAACTCTTCTCTGTAATTCCCGCCTTATGGCACACCAATTGATCGATTATAAAAGGCTTGCAGCAATTACTGGCCAAATTCCTGCTTCTCAACCATTAGCATTCTCTCAGCAAACGCGTGAAGGTGAAGCGCTGTTGTGTGTGGGGTCAACATACTACTGTAGCAGCAAATGAGAGATGTCCTGAGTCGAAATAACGCCCATGGCCATATAAGGTTTTTAATTTCATGTTATCTCATTGCTTCATATTACATGGCCATTCAAATGTGTAAATGATGGCAGAAGGTACAATCGTGGCATATTTTATCAATATTTTATCTTATTCCATGGACATTGAACATAATGTAGGAAAAAATGTGGCCAGAGTGACACCAATTTTATTTATATTAAAGTCGATGGATGGTTGGATGGATAAACAAACAGTTACCAAAGCCATGGACCAGACACAAAATTTAGGTTACATTACTGAAG
>JANDJT010000012.1:4307067-4319831 GCA_024331685.1 Stegophilus panzeri | reverse complement strand
TTACATTCTATTAATCTCAACACTATACTGGTCATTACACTGTTCTTCTTAAAGAACTAAAAACAACATCAGCATAGAATTATTCACAAAAAAAATTGATTATTAATCATAAAGCCTAATCATGTTGCAAAGACTATATTTCTAAATGTTGTACAACTGTTTAGTAGCCATTTCAATTTCACAAATACATTTACCCATAATCTGAGTAATAACCACGAAGTATAAAGAACTGCACTGGGTATTAATTACATTACCTTGACAACATAAAATACCATACAATTCTTAGTATAATGTGTTGCAAACATCCTTCACAATAAAGTAGTTTAATAAAATGCCGCATATCTCTTTGTGCTCTTTCTTAGCACATGAGCACCACCATTCCAAGATTCAATTAACTAAAATGTCACGAGGCAGCCAGCCACTTTGACTGAATTGTGACTTTACAAAACATGTCTCTCTTCAAATATGAATTAAAGTACATACAATACAAAAGTAATTTCTGTGCTATCAATATTTCTAGGTCAGGTAAACATATCAATTATCTGCAACAATGCTATGCAGAAACTACACTAGCTAGCTGAACTTACTACATTACAAGTTCTAAAAAAAAAAAAAAACCTCGAAATAGATAACTCACTAAAATCCGTTCTTGCTACACAAAATAAAACGATTATGCAGCAGTATATACTGGGAAGCTTCAATGCAACGTTTCAGTTTGTTATATGAGAACTATATAGTTCTCCAACATTGCGACAGCTACGTGGCTCAATTGAAAAAGAAAAAAAAAAAGCAGGCATCTGCGAAAGAAATATTACACGGAGGTGGGACTTCCGCTCCCCCTTGCCTTCCTATTGGCTCAAATCTCAATCAACAGCATCAAGACCATAATAACGAAAAATACAAATAAATCAAAATACAATAAGAAAGAATAATAAAAAAGTAATCATAATAATTGCCCTACATGTCAAATTAAATAATTTCCAGAATAATTTCTATAATTGTATAACCTTGGCTGGGTTACATGTGCTTCAACGTTTGAATTCTATATGCTTTTCATTTGAGAATTGTGCTTAAGCAGTTGATATTATGTTGCTCTTGATATTGTGTAATGTTGCAAAATGTGAGCCATTGCAGTGCCTAATTGCTGCCCAAAATGCTACCTATCTAAAGAGGGTTTGTTTTTGATTTTTTTTAATATCACTCATATAAAGTGACTTAGTTACAGCAGGTAAAGTACAGTAAATGAAAAGGAAGGGTAAGACTGAGGTAGTGGTCTAGTCTAAAAGGACCATCAGGCTGTCAAATCAAGACAGATGTGAGACAGTTCCTTTCAGGCTTTATGCTGAGTGGGAAGTGTATCCTTGGGTCTAATTGCTGGGAAGTCAACAATTCTGGACACTTGGAAGGTTAAAACTTTTTTTTATTTTTTTAACAGCACTTAGTAGATCTCCAGAGCAACAGACAGAGGTCCTTTGTAGTCTATAATAAAAACATCCTCATGCTAGTACAAATAGGCCATGTTCTGAGAATACAATACAGCTAAAGCCCTGTTAAAGAGAAGGTGGCACAACAAAGAGTACAAGTTGAGAGTTCTTTTAATGTGTAGTGCTCAAGTGTTCAGTGAAAAGGTACCCGTTCAGTCTTCTTTTGATGACAACCTGTGACCCAGATTTTCAGAAACATCATGAGATGCTCATTCCATCATCTTGGTGCAAGCACAGAGAAGAGTCTTGATGCCTGTTTTTCTTGTGTCTTGAGGGATGGTGGATGAACTCAAGCTGTGCTTGTATATAGCTAGAAGGGAACATGGTGCAGAACAGGGTTTGAAATGTGTCTTCAGAAAGGTGGAAGCTGACTCATTTTTGGCTTTGTAGGCAAGCGTTAATGTTTTGAATCCAATGTGGGCTACCAGTAGATTATATACTGCAATGAGGTGATGTGGGAAAACATAGGGATATGGAAACCTTGGGGATCGTTAGGGTGGAATGCAGGGGAAGACGTGCCAGTTGCAGTAGTCCAATTTTAAGGTAACAAGGAACTGAAGGAGCACCTGATCGAATGGCCTCCATGGGCAGAAAAGATCCACTGTCCTCCTGATGATGTAAACCTGCATGACCGCCTTACATTAGTGACATAAGCAGAAAATGATAGCTAGAAATCAGAAGTATAGCAAGGTTTCTAGAATTGTCAGATGGTGCGATCGACTGAGATGATGCACCATTAGCGATGTATAGCAGTTCAGTCTTGCTGGGATTTAGTTTCAGTTGATGAGTTGCCATCCATCATGCGATGTCCGCCAGACACACCAGGATCTGTGCAGAAGGGAGGGAAGGAGAGAATGAGTTGTGTGTCATCAGTATATCAGTGGTATTAAAAGCCATGCAAGGATATTACTTCACTGAGAGAGCAGGTAGAGAAGGAAAATGGAAGACAATCAAACACACAGGCTTGTGGGAGACCAGTGGAGCCTTGTGGGAGACCAGTGGAGCCTTGTGGGAGATCAGTGGAGCCTTGTGGGAGACCAGTGGAGCCTTGTGGGAGACCAGAGGAGATTCTGCATGGGGGTATATGGAGCCCCTTCATGGTGGGTTGTCAACTTAGTGTGGCTGAATTCCCAGAGATTTTTTAAAATACATTTTCAAATTCTGCCATAGCCCAATGATTTAATGTCCCCAAGATAGGGATTGGGTGTTTTGTAGCTCAGTTTAATATACAGTATTCCCATTCAAGCAAAAATAGTTTATGCATCTAACAATCCAAGTATATAGAGTACATGTATATGGGGTCAGGATTTGGGCATGAATAGTATTACTTAATATAATACAGTACATTTTTAAGTTAAAGCTGTTGATGTTGGTGATGAGTTTCATAGCATTGTCTCTGTGTCTCAGTTCTGAAGGTCTATAGTTTGTGTCACGATGTACTGGAACCAGATTGTTTTGTGTTCTTCGTAGGTGTTGTTTTGAGCATTCCTAATCACACCACCTTTCGCCCTCACTCTCTCTCGGTTCTTCTTCTTTGCCTCTGGTAGAATAGATGCCTTTAGTTCTTATATCAATCGAACCTATGTAATAGATGTTCTGATTTTATCTGTGACTTGTTCCAGTTGACATTTATCATTCTACAGTAATATTTCTGTGTGTATATATACTATGCTTTCTATATCAATAAACTAAGAAAGTAGTGTATAGGAAGTAGTGTATATGAAAAGTATATGAAGGTGATATGGGCACTGTGGCCAAGCTCATGTATAGATGCAAAGCAAAAAGAGTTTAATAATGACTAGTTGTTAGTTTTGTATTTTCCACAAAAATGACATTTTTTTACTGTACAAATTACTGTATTTTCATGGTTTTACTTTGCATATTATCTTTAGACCTCTAGGTAACAATGATGTATTTTCAGTGCACTTACCATGGTGTATCATTTCACATGAAAATGCTTAATGTAACTCAGATGTACAAACTTTTCCATTTATTTTACTTAGCATTTTGAGCTGATCACAATCTGCAGGTATTAATTCTTTCCATTTCTGGGAGATTACCAGAGTCTCCTGGCCAGACTATTAGGTTAGTAAACCTACCTCCATGTCACTTGATACTATTCATGCAGTTGGGAAGCAAACCACCACCATGCTGGGTCACTAATTCCAAGGCTGGTGAGGAAGTGCAGACTGACCATCTCAAAGGCTGCTGAGAGATCTAGAAGGATCAGGAGCACAGGCAGTTTGACTTACCTAGCAGCATAGAGCTTTTAGGTAACAGCTACAAGTGCAATTTCTGTAAGGTTTCCTGCTTTGAAGATAGAATGGTTAGGGTCCTGGAGGTTATTTTGTGTGAGACAGAAAGATAAGTAATAGTAAACAGCACCTTCATTAAATTTGGAGAGCAATGAAAGATAATACCTATACCTTATAGACTATACCTTCCAAGGTATGGGCTTTTTTTTCAGAATGGAATTATGGAGTTACATACTATGAAAGTGATGAACAGGAGAAGATTCTTGGGAGATGGACTGGAGCATTGTTGATTGGATGAGATCTAGCAGACAACTGGTGAGATTTCTGGATAAGAGAAGTTGCCAAGTCTCTTCTGTAGAAAGAGGATAAAGCTGCTAAAGGAGATGGAGTAAAGTGTAGTAAAATAGTTAGGAGGGAAAGCTTGGCAGATCTTGTTGATTTTCTCTTCAAAGAAGGTGGCAAAGTCATCATCTGGTAGAGAGGAGGGTGAAAGATGAGAAAGAGGTTTGAGCAGTGAAGCGTGCATGTTATTGAGCTTGCGAGAATCACATTCCGGTGCTTCTAGCCTTCCCTTGTAAAAAGGACATCTAGACAGTAGTCACATCAAAGGAAAGCTTTGATAGACAAGAATGGTATGAGAGGAGATCAGCATCAAGTTGTTATTTCCTCCCTGTTTTCTTAGCTGCCCTTAATTTTGTCTTATTGCATTAAAGCACATCTAACATCCAAGGATCAGGGCAAGAAGACTCTGTTGCTCTGAGAGATTGAGGGAACTGGAGGTCCAATGATGACAAAATGTTAGGAGAGGAAAATATCTGTGGCTGATTCAAGCTGTAAATTAGAAAGGGTGTACTGATGTGGTAGGGCTGTTAGGATACTGGAACCTAAGGAGGTAGGAGAGATGGAGTGGAGGTTGTGGCGATTGAGGTGGTATAAGGGGGTGACTGATCACAAAGCTATGCAGTGAGGAGGCATTGAAGCCTATCTACAAACGTTCAAACGCATCGCCCTCTGTGAGCATTGGGAGGAAGAAAACTGGCCTCAGATCCTCGCGCCCTACCTCCCGGGCGAGACCCAACAAGCTTATTACGCCCTCCCGGCAGACGAAGCCTCCGACTACAGAACACTCAAAGCCGAGATCCTCACCTGCTGCGGCCTGTCTCCCATCAATGTGGCAGACAAATTTCACCGCTGGGCCTATCTCCCCACGTCCACCCCTCCGGCCTGGATGTATGCCCTGCTGTGCCTGGCCCATCAATGGCTGCAACCAGAGAACCATACTGCCTTCAAGGTCATCGAGCGGCTGGTAATGGACCGATTCCTATGGGCCTTGCCAGCCAAGGAGCGGAAGGCTTTCAGGGTGAGAGCCGCCAACACCCGCCAAGAGATGGTGGAAAGCCTAGAGTGCACACTGGCCACCCTGGACATCGGCATAGGGGAGAGGCGAGATGTTCACCTGGGTCCGCATTGAACCCTGGGACCCAGTCGGCCTGGCCCCAGATTTCTCCTCAAGAGGAGCCGGTCAGCCAGGTATGGAGGCAGAAACTTGGGCCTTCTGCCAGCAGTGTCCCCAGTGCCAGCACAGTGCACCACGGAAGCCCCCGCCGGTGCCCCTCATCTCACTCCCCATCATTGGTGTCCCGTTCGAGCGGATAGGCATGGACCCGGGAGGGGCGCTCCCAAAATCTGCCCAGGCCACAAATACATCTTGGTCATCCTAGACTACGCCACCCGATACCCTGAGGCGGTCCCCCTACGGAAACCCACCTCCCGTAAAGGAGCTCGTGAAGCTGTTCAGCCGCGTTGGGATCCCCAAGGACCTTCTCGATATGTGTTAGCTGTTGCATGGTCAAACACCAACGTACCTCCATCTACCACCCCTAGACATATGCCCTAGTGGAGCCAAGCCCTTCACACTTCACTTTTAACTTGTGACACTTAGTTAAAAGTGAAGTGTAGGGGTTGTGTAGAACTGTACAAGTAAATCTTAAGCATCAGTTGCAACAGTGGAATTGCTGTAAATTATTCAACCACAACCCATTTCCATAGTTTGAGCGAACAGAAGTGCAAAAAAATTCATGCTATATATCTAAGACTATTGCATGTTGACATAATGCAATTTCTGTTAAGTCCAGAAAAAGCAACAACAACAAAAATCCATTTAATTAGCTGTGGTGTCAGTGCTAACAGATTTAGCATCACTGTGATCAAGGACACCCAGTTACAGCTACTCTAAATTTACTAAATAGTGTGTTTTGGTATTTAGCCTGTTTAAGTGATGACATCCAATTGTTCTCTGTTTAAACAAAAATCCCACTGGAACCCAATACAAACCCTAGAACTGAGTTGGAAGAAAGAAAATACACTACAAATGTCATATTTGGGTTCCACCTGAATAGTCAGGATAGAAAAATGGTTTGCCAGGAGATAGTAGAGGCAATTAATGCTTTGTATCCAGCCATTTCCCACACTGCAGGAGACTGTGCAAAAAATTTGGACACGGATTGCAGCATTTAAAAAAAAAATCACAAGAAGCAACAAAGAAATGAAATAGTCTGTTATTTCCTTGTATAACACCTGCCTGTATTAATGCTCATACAGACAGATTCAATATCGCTTTTGGCATTGCTTCTGCCATGGGAGGACAAGGAGGACGAGGAGGACAAGGAGGACTCGTGAAATGGAAATTCTGTAATCAGTCATGCCAGCGGAGTCATTACGGGTACAGAGTCTTCCCAAGACCCACAAACGCAAATAATTCTGTATGTTATGTAGTTAGCATGTGAATAAACGCTGAGTAATCAGCTAAGATTGGAAGCAATCCACATATTACATGCTGTTATTTTTGAGCTCAAATGAACAGAGCTGCCAGAGCACATGTAGTGTGTCCTTAATAACCTCAGTCAGCTGTTGCTGCATTGTATTTTATAATGTTGCTGGAGAAATTTGAGCTCTTTATGAGCTCTACATCAACAATCGTCTCAATCTTACAACTTTGTGCTATTCTTAACAGTTTGAGACATATCTGAAGTACTATTAAATACTCAGCCATTTATCAGTGCATACAAGATTTCATGGAGTTTTTTGTGATTGTTTTGCCTAAAAATTGTTTTGCTGTGGCTTTTTTTCAAAATTTGCGATGCTAATTGCAGAGATTTTGTGCTTTTTCGCAGAAAACTACTTGAATTGTCTGAATTGCAATTACACAAAACTTTGTCAGTGATGCTGGGTGGTAAATGTAACCTTTTAGCTGTACTCATCTTTGACACACGTGAATAGAAGAAGGCTTTGGTTGAATACGCATTGTGATGACGTCACATGACTCATCTTGGCCCAAACGTGTGGAAAATCTGCGGTAATTTTGAAAAATTTAAGCTCCTGCGAATATTGCGCCGTTTCCTTGATTTTGTGTTCATTTCTGCAACTCACAAAATCCTGGAGGGACCGACTTAAGAGTAATTTTAAATAATTTTAAGAATTTGTTCACTGCTATCAAACTTGGGTCTTTCATATATGAGTAAACATTCTGATTTCTAAAATAAAAAAAAAATGTTTTAGCCTTTAAGACCCAGATGAGGATGGGTTCCTCTCAAGGTTTCTTCCTCTTAACATCTTAGGGAGTTTTTCCTCACCACCGTCACCACCGGCTTGCTCAATTGGGATAAATTCACACACTTAAAATCTGTATACCGTGTTTATATGTTTCTTTAAAGCTGCTCTGAGATAATGTCCACTGTAAAAAGTGCAATACAAATGAAATTGAATTGAATTGAATAAGACCAAAATTCTGCTCTGAACAGCTTTATCCATACCAGCCCAGGTCCAGGCCTGTCAGAGCACAGTTGTTGAAGGTCAGATGAAAAGAGGAGTAGAACAAGGCAGGAGGACTGGAGCTTGCCTGAAAGAAAGCTTGACATCACCTAAGAGAGTTAGTGAAATCCTGTTACAAGGGAAGAAGACTCAAGAGACTTTTCAGCTCTTCTGTGAAGTTTCTCACGGGACCAGGTGGGTGATAGATAACAATAATACGGAGATAAGAGTAACAGCATGGAATTCAAATGATTAAATGTTAAGGTGAGAGAGTGCATGAGGTGTGAAGTGCCATTTCTGAGACAGAAACAAGCCCATGCCCCCATCCCCAATTCCTCGTGGTGTGTGAGGGGTGGAAAAAAAAGCACAGGCGAAGGACAGAGCAGCAGGCGCTGCTGAATTCTCTGGAGTGATCCAAGTCTCCCTGAGCGCCAGGAAGTGGAGAAACTGAAGCCGAGATGAAATCAGCTTTCTGAGCAGCGCGCTGGCACTTCCACAGCCACGGTTTGTGACTGAGACGGCAGTGAAGGCTGAGTGACATCGTCTGCAAAACAAACACCGCATATCCAACACAGATTGTGTAATTATAACTCATATTTGTGCTAGAAGTCTAAACACACTGCTTTTTCATTTTATTAATGAACATGTACATTTTCATTTGCAATTAATGTTGTGGAACATCTATGACACAAGTTCCTGTTATTACTTATATTATCACAGTTGCTGTATAAACAGTTGTTCCCTCCCCATTCTCTGTTTTTTTTTTTTTTTGTTTTTTTTTTTTATTATTCCCCCCTCTCTTGAAGATGAAAAAAGCAGCTTCCCATGTTACCAAAGAATTAGAAAGTGCAAAGTCCTCTGAGGACATGACAGTGGAGAAAAATATACCGGCTGTTACAAAGCTTACAATTTATTTAATATTAATTAAACATCTCTTTATGGAAAGCATCATCATATCAGTGATCATACAATTGTTTATATATTTTTTAAATAACAGCATGTTTTTTACCCATTCCTTATGAAATGATAACGTATTAGAACGAGTGCAAACCTGTGATGTTATAGAAAGCTATTTTCTGACCCATCGGGTACGAGAATTCGACGGCACTGTTGTATATTGAGAGATTTTTGAGATATACAGTATATTGCATATTCTACTGAGATATTAAGGAGTGAGCTCTTTTGACTTTCCTGTCCTACGGGAGTCATTTTTGAGCCGTCAACACACACTTCACATTTCTGTATGCAAATTACCATCTCAGATCAACTAGAAAACACAAGACAGGATCCATTCAGAGATCGTATTAGTGTTTAACTAACTGTGAAACAAATACTAAGAGAAGTGAAGTAATTAAGTCGCTTTAATCGTCGTGTTTTACGGTGAAAGACTTCGCTTTCTATGCACTGCAATACACCGTTAACAAAGGGCCCTCACTGAACGCAACGATTTTATTTGCGAAACGGCGTTCGCATTGTTGCTGAACATCTGCTGTGTTCTCATGAAGTGAGGCTCCAGTAGGAGAGCTGGAAGAAATAAAGGAAGGGAAAAACCGAAGGCGGAACAGCAGACGGTGAGCGCCTGGGCCTAACTATTGTAGCCTGAGGCACACACGTGAGCGCGCGCAAACACACACACACACACACACACACACACACACAAAAATACAAGTAAAAACACACACACACGCTTGTGACAGGTGGTCAGTGTGACTATAGCTTCAGTGTAAATGTGTCATTAATGAATCATCAAAATAAATAAATAAATAACATTTATTGTATAATCAGGAAACAAAGCAACTGAATTTGTGGAGATACAGCACGGCCCACACAGCAGCTTCATCTCTCTGACACAAAATTAATGTCAGTCACAAAAATGGTTTGGAAAAATAATAGAGGAGGCTCTGTGTGTGGTTCCATCAGCTGCTGTTTTGCTGAATATTCTAAAGAGGTGATGTTATCAATAGAGCTCTAGATAAACACACACAAGTGAGTGTACCCTTTTGGCATTCAGCTGCAAGAGTACTAGTACTATTTCCTTATTGTTTGCACATCATACGTTTTTACTGATTGCCGAGCCGCCTCATGGGTTAAACTCTAGAATCGTCCGTTCAATCAGTGGATTATTCATCAGTGAACAATCAGTGAACAGCATTCTAGCATCTCGGAATATAACATTACCAGAATAATCATGATTTTTTCACCAATAATATTGTGTTACCTTTTTTTTTTTTTTTTTATTCCAGAGTCTTTTGAAAATATTTATCAAAGCAAATTGAAATGAATCAACTAATTAATCTAACCGCTACACATCTAATTAACTAATATAGCAAGACAATAATTCAAAACACTCTGCTAACTCAACAAAGGGCTTTATCAGGGGGGAAAAGTGGAAGGTTTTTATCTGGCTGAGTCAATCACCAGACCTTAACCCAGTTGAGCAGCATTGCACCTCCTGAAGAAGAGACTGAAGGGGGAAACCCCCTGAAACAAACAACATCATAAAAGAAGCATCAAAAAAAGAAGAAACCGTTTATGTCAGTGAGTCGCAGGCTTGATGCAAGCAAGGAGTATGCAACTAAATATTAAGTGCTATTTATTTTAATTTATTTCAAGACTTATCTGTTCCTATACTTTTGCTCACCTAAAAACTGGGTGGTCTGATACAAGCGGCTTTATGTTTTGTTATTTAACACGTATAGATCTAAATACCAGGAAATAATAGCTGAGATCCTAAACTCTCGTCTCATATCCGTCTTTTAATCTCAAACTCAAATGTCTTTGGTGTATAGCACAAACAAATGAGTTGGCCTTGCCGTTCCAATAGTTTCAGAGGGGACGGTATATTTATTGCTATGGCAATGTTTTCTGTAAGAAGACGTTTATTTAACATATATGGACAGAGTCTCCAGTGTCTGTGCTTTGTAACAGTCAGAGGTAAAGCTGTAGCTTCCACCAAGGAACATTCTGAGAATGGGGGAGGTTTATCGGTAACATGGGGCATTTTTTTGTCTTATTAGCTTAATTAGAGAGAGAAAAATAGAAAATGATGGAACGACTGTTTATAGTAGCTGCTACACTGTAAGTAATAACAGGAAATAACTTTTCTCATGGATATTCTACAGCATTAAATATAAACAGATAACAACATCTCCCGAGTGGTGCAACAGAAAAGCATTTGTCTGAAGATCACAAGTTTGATCCTACCAATGCCATAGCCATCCATGACCAGGAGTCCAAGAGAGTAAAACTGGTTGTGCACACTGGTTTGTAAGGATGGCATTTTCTCTCTTTCCTGTCAACCACAGTGACACTAGCTAATCGTGAACATCTGCAAGCTCGTGCTTGTAGAAGGGAACAGATAGCGGTTTCCTCTGAGTTTGTTACGCTGCACGGGGAGCATGAGCTGCAATTTGAAAAGATGCAGTTGGCTGGCTTCATGTGTCTCTGAGGATGCACCTAATAGCTTTCACCCTCCCCAGTTGGTAGCTGGCGTATGATAGGTGAAACCTGACTGGTGGGTGGGAATAGGCCTAGACTAAATAGAAAAATTGCTGTTATTGGAAAATGATCAACTTAAGAGAGGTAACAGTAACTTTATTTCAGGTCACCGTTGTTCATTATCCTAGCCCCAAAAAGTGTTTTACTCATTCTTTAAGCTGATGCATGGGTAATTATGAGATGGAAAGATCTGACACAGAGAAATGACATGAATTACAACCAAAAGAACCAAATAAAAGCAGGACTCTTTGCATAAATGTGCATATTGTATGTGTTTCTTTTGAGCCAAAAGCATGCCCCCGAGCAGCCAATTTCATCTGACAGCAATCTGTGAGATTTTACTGCCACTACCTATGTAGCTGTTAATCTGACACTCCAGTAACACCTTTCTTATCATCAACAACTCACACTAAACCCTACCAAGACTACCAGCACAGCTAATCACACACACAGCAGCTATATGGCGTGTTATTCAACCTGCCACCACTACCAATATCTATCATGTTATGGAAAATGAACATAGGGGGAGGGCGTTATGGAGGGCGCTAGAGGAAACGAGATTACTTTGGGCCTTTTCATTGAACACTTTAGTAAGAGCCAGTGTAGAAGCATGACAACAAAAAGTCCCATCAATAACAGCGACGGGGTATTCCAGCATGTGACTTCACCATGTAAAGTGCACAAGTCAAAAGGCCATGCAGTGTTATAGCATTCATTTTCACAGAAACACCATGGCACATTATTATTTTTTCCCTGCCTTTCTGCTGCTGCCTTACACTAGATTCTATGTCTCTATTTCTATTTATTCAAAAAGCCATAGAAATGGGCTCCAAAGTGGTTCAGCTTTCTATCATTGGGAGATCACATGGAGATCACATGTCTTGCATTTACATGTGAGGAAAGATGGTCAAGGGTGGAGGGGGAGTGGGGGATGGGTCGAAGGGTGCTCTCATCTGGGTTCCCTCTGGGTTCTCTGGTTTCCTCCCACCTCCCATAAAACAAACAAGTGGGTGATTTGTCTATGTGAAATTGCTCCTAAGGGTGGGTACACACACACAACATGTTCCCAGGATAGAACACTGCAAGTAGAATAAGACAATTTAAAGCTTAGAAAAAATAAGATTTAGCCTTTATAACCTTATATTTGGTTTATGGTAATCATAAGGAACTAGTACATTTGACCATATTCAATATATTTTCACTTGCTAAGATTTCTTCTGTGTTGCAGTGAGGAGAAAGCAGTTACAAAGATGGAAGCGTGCTCTTGTTGCTGAATGAACACAAATCCCCACAGCCACACTCCAAAATCGAGTGGAAAGCCTTCCCAGAAGACGGGAGCTTATTATAACAACAAAGGGCACAAAATCTGGAATGGAATGTTCAAATGCACATGTGTGTTATGGTGAGGGGTCCACAGACTTTTGAACATATAATGTATATTATGGCATAATGAACTATGAATTCATATGAGAAAAATATATTTGAAGAATATTCCCATTGATATTTGACATTTTTTAGTACATCTGGGTGACTAAGAACAGGAAATTGTTCAACCATGGCTTCCTGTTTCACAGGGGAATAACTATAAGGTAACACATAGACCAAATTCCCTTAGTCATTCATAATAATGGGTAAGGCAGAGGAATATAGCTGTGATGTGCAGCAAAAGGTTGTTGAGCTTCACAAAATGGGAAGTGGCTATAAGAAAATAGCACAA
>JANDJT010000012.1:4291992-4306227 GCA_024331685.1 Stegophilus panzeri | reverse complement strand
GTTTGAAATCCATGAGGGCAGAGAATTTTAGGGAATTTTTTTAAACAAAAATCAACAGGTTAAATAATAAAGGCAATATTTCTCAGCCTTCTTTGCTCATATTTTCCAGGAGTGCTAATAT
Organism: Stegophilus panzeri; assembly: GCA_024331685.1. Lineage (NCBI taxonomy): Eukaryota > Metazoa > Chordata > Actinopteri > Siluriformes > Trichomycteridae > Stegophilus > Stegophilus panzeri. The sequence continues at coordinate 4,306,106 of JANDJT010000012.1, read as the reverse complement.
TATTAGAGGGCACTGTCCATTAGACTTATTGGTTCAGTTTAGCTAAAGAAGCAAATGTCAGACACCAACATCATTCGCGGGATAGACCATATTTTGAGACATTATTCATTTGAATGGAAACAAATCCACAGGGAGAAAAATAATGCTGAATTAAAATAGTTTCAGGATCTGATGTAGAATTCAATTTTCCTGCTGAGTCGGAAGAGAAGAGATGCATGAATATTCAGCTCTGTTTTCATCCATATGCAATTACGCTGTTGATGGTGCCATCCGAGCCTATTTACATTTTAAAATAAGAGTAAAGGGAAACACACATTTGCACATTAAGCGGTGGACTTGCATGGCCCAGTTCACTATACAGTATGCAGGAAATTGAGTGTGTGTCTATGTGTGTGTGCATTTTTATTAATGATATGCAGTAGCGTTAACAATGTAGTATTAACACAATGGCTCTCATTCGTCATAGTCAAATTTGATCATAAAATGATTTCACACAAATTCTCACGATTGGTTTCCTTATTCATCAGTTTAATTTTTATCCTCTTCGTATGATCAAGTTTATTTCTCATGTTAAGATTTGAGTGGAACCTGAAAACAAGCTTTGTGATTAAATAATTAGCATTAATGCCAATATCACTAATAATAACAGAACTTTTTCCACCCTCAGTGTGAAATTACAACATAAGAAAGTTAAGTGAAAAACAATCAGAAATCAAATTCAATCTCATGTTCAAAAGTAATTATCATACAGTAATTGTCACCAATGAAATTATTCTAATTAACCCCAAATAGACCTCTAGTGAAAATGCTGCTATTTTGCATTCTTTTCTAATTCAATGCAATAATTTTCATTACAGATTATAGCATTGACAACAACTTGAGTGAAAAGTAGAATCTTTGAAATATTCACATGAATTTCAGAGTTTCTTAGTATTTGGTACGTCCCTTTTTTTTACTTTAACGATGGTGTGCACTCGATCTGTCATGAATTCCATAAGTTTTTTATGAAGAGTTGGGGGATTTACCCCTTTTTGGTCTATATATCCCGAAATTTATACTCCTCACCCACAATGATTAATGCTACTTCACCAATAGACCATAACCATACAAAATACCTAAAATAAAGATCATTTTAAAATATAGTTAAGTAAAACGCTGCAACATGATGAATAAGATCATAAATGGACTTTCACTGTCAGCACTCCTGCCCGTGTGACAGTAGAGATGACTCCACGTTTAGGCTACGTGATGATCCCGGTTCAAGTGGCCTTAAAATCCATGCATGGCTTTTCAGAATGTCACAAATAGTCTATTTCAGTGTGAAAACTACAGCTAGCTAAATTAAACATCTTTTTTAAAGGATTCAGAGCAGCATATTGTGGTATTTTACAGGACCCTCACAAAAAAAGCCTGCTGTTCATCTCAGTAAATGGAACAAGGGTTTAAAGGGAGATTTAATTCTGGTGTTTTAATTTAGTATTTAACCTTTTGTTTTGCTGTGTATGATTACATCCCCTGTGTGTCCACATGAGATAAGGACAAGGCATGAGAGTAAAAATATTGCGCTACTTGATTAATTATAATTTTTGTTTTTAATAATTGATTAAAATATTCCTGCAGATGCAGTGGTTATGTTCAAGTTTGGAAATTGCTCTATTAAAGTTCATCATGATTCTGTAAATGTTACTTTAACAGTTTCAAGAAAAAGCCTAACGGGCGTCATAGTCTATATAGGCCCAATGTGGTTGGTGATTTATTTTCATGAATAAAAACGCTTCAAAAATATCACCCCTTCTGATTTTTTCACAAATTGCACGATGTATAAATCTGTATATATAATATAAGTCAAAATATAAATTGTAGGATGTCTATCAAAGGTGTTTTGGGTCAAAAAGAAGTAAAGAAGACAAAGAGGAAGTGTGAAAAATAACAGTACTGTACTCACCTTGGTCACAGTAATAACAGATGAGTAATGATTAGTTACTCTAATTAGTAAATAGAAAAGAGTGGACTAGTGATTAATATTTCACAAAATAATATTCAAAATAAATAAATAAATGAATAGAAACAGTTCTCTGCAGTGCACTCAGAGTTTTGAACCTAAGCTCACTTTGGTACTCCTACCCAACTGCTCAGTCTCACTCTCCTGCTCTGTGAGTGATTGAGTTTGGCCACTCAGCACGTCGGTGTGAACTCACATCAGCTGAAACAAGCAGACGAGAAAAGACAGCAAGACATCCTCAAAGCTTTTTCACACACATAGCAAGAGACAGAAGGAACAGACGTAGGTTTTCATCGTCAAAACCGACACACACATCCATTTCCATCCCTGACATAAAACCCTAACAAATCTGCCATCAGTACTCACAGATCAGCAGGCGAGATCTGAGCATGATGAATAAAACTCTACACGCTTGGCCTGGCTTCCACTCACACCAGTATAGATGCTGAGAATCTGCCGAGGTCATGACCTTAGACTAACTACACAGTCACTCGATTTAAATCCACCCGAATATGTGAAATCAAAAATAAATAAATAAATAAATAATTGTTTCGGGGTGGGTACAGGTGCTTAGTAGTTAGCATGTTTGCCTTGCATCTCCAGGGTTGGGGGTTCGATTCCAGCCTCTACCCTGTGTGCATGGAGTTTGCATGCTCTCCCCGTGCTTTAGTAATTTCCTCCAGGTACTCTGGTTTCCTCTCTAGTCCAAAGCCATGCATTGTAGGCTGATTGGCATTCCCAAATTGTCCATAGTGTGTGAATGTGTGTGATTGTGCCCTGCGATGGGTTGGCACCCCATCCAGGGTGTCTCCTGCCTTGTGCTCCGAGTCCCTTGGGATAGGCTCCAGGCTCACAGGCGACCCTGTGTGGGATAAGCGGTACAGAAAATGGATGGATGGATAGTTATTGAAGGTCCATGTCAAAGTTCAAATTCGAACCTGTCCTTTAATCTGCAGTCAACATGGTCTCATGTCTCAGTTCAAAAGTGACAAAAATTAGGATTAGGGGCATGTTAGTGTTTATATCATTTCATACAACTTCACGCATGTGAAGTCAAATAAAATCCAACCACATTGTCCTTGCTCCTTCAAATTTCTACATATTTTTTCAGGAACTCATGTTCTCACCACCTGCCACTGTATCTAGTCAACTAGTGCGCTATGTAGGCAAACATGTTTCATATTATTTCTGGCATCACACAGCACTGCGCCTCATCATGTACATATCATAACTACAGTCAAGAGCTACTTAACTGACCTGGTTCCTCAGTAGTGACAGCTTCCCTGTCAAGTCTGAAAGGCCCTATGTCACAATTCCCTAAAGCAATGTTTTAAAGATCTACAGCTTCAGACAATCTACGATCTAAAGGTTCTGTCTAGTATCCTAAAGCTCACTTTGGATTGTCCTTTGGGGAAACCCTAAAATGTTCAATGTAAAACTCAACAACAGAGGGGTACAGAATCAGAAACATATTCATTTACAAACAAGAACGAGTTAACCATCCAAAGAACCCTTGGGGAAACATCTTTTCTAAGGGCATTTTATTGTTGGTTCATTGATTTCACATGTCTTTTTAGTACATCTGATTAGTTTAATATTTTTAAATCATTTGTATTCTTTCCTCTTTGCAAAGCCTTATTGTGTATTTCACTTAATTACTGAACCACTATTGTACCCTGCCATTGTCAGCGCTCTATAGTTCCTGTCCTGAGTACGGTCTGCTTTAGACCCATACATCATTTCACAGTTTTCATGTTTCGATTTGCTTAGGGTTAATTCTGCCCGCCGTTATCTTCACCCGAACTTTAAATATTGACTATAAGTGCATTCCATTCTGGAAGAAGCAGCAGCCCGAGTAGTCGTATCCATCCAAAAAGGAACCTTGGCAGGCATTGCTTTTTGGACGCCCTTCAGAGTCATCATACCTCATCACTTTTAGTGCAACTCAACCAGACTACTGTCCAAAGAAGAACAGCCACAGTAGATTAGACACATTCAGTTTAATTCAATTCAATTTTATTTGTATAGCACTTTTAACAATGGACCTTGTCATAAAGCTTGTTAAGTAAATCTGGATGTAAATTTCAGTTGCCAGTGGACAAGACAGAGGTGATGGTAGCAAGGAAAAACTCCTCAGATGACACAAGGAAGAAAATGTGAGTGGAACCAGGTGCAAATCTGAACCCATCCTTTTCTGGGTGACACCAGACAGTGAAATAATTGTCTTTAAAAACTGGATATTTTAAAGGCACTGCTCCAGGGTTTGATCCTGAGCTTGGGTTATATATATTTTTCTTCAGGTTTTGGCTGCTAAATTGGTCAATTCCATTAACATATTTTAGCTGCATTTTTGCTGAGATTGATTGAACTATGGACCAAGGTCAAAATGAATATGTAGCAAAATTATAAAAAATAACAAAGGCATAATATAATGAAAATGGCTTATGAGGTCTTTTAGCTGGTGCTAAAGGATACCTGTGTTTATTTTAACATTTTATTGTATCAATTGAGTTGCTCCATAATGAGCCACAGCAAGCATGTCTTTTCCAACATCTAGTGTAGACAAATAATTCCACTTGGATGTTTGTCCACATAATGTTCATTGATCCCCATTAAGTTTCTATATGAACAGGGAACTGTCCCAATTAACTTACACCACCTGCCAGTGTAACTAAGCAAGATCTTATCATTGTATTCCTGGCATCAAAGGGTGCTGCACCTCACTATGTATAAACCAGAACAACATGCGAGATCTCACTGCTTTGTGGAATGAGCTTCCTCCTAAAATCTTAACGGCCCCATGTCACATTCACATGTCACATGTCACGATCTCGCCGACAGATGGCGCTGCGTCGGCGATGTGCATGGAGAGACGAAGAGCGCGTGCGTGCATGAACCAGAGCAAGCACATACTCGCGCGTTACATAGGAACCATGGAGACTTTGTTTACAATGGACACGTGCGGTTGGTTCTGTTTGGTCTCGTCCTTGTTTAGTCATTGGTTGTTGTTCGAGGGAGTATATTGATTGTTACCAGCTGTCAGCATTCAAGGTAATTACATTTGTTATTTAAACCCCTCGCGTTGCTGCGCACTTCGCGCAGTATTATATGTTGATATGTGTAACGTTTCCATGCCCTGCTCTGGTTTCATGTTCCCTGCCTCGGTTCTAGTTAATGTGTAAATGTGTAAATGTGCTAAGCGGTAGCATTTCCATGTCTTCTTCTAGCTTTATGTTTCGTGCCTTAGTTCTAGTTAGATGATAGATGAGTATATGTTTAAAAGTTTGAATGGTAGCTGTATAAAGGTGTTATTGTGCCACGCGGTAGTGTTTCCACGCCCTGGTGTTTCTTGCTTCGGTCCAAGCTTTATGTTTAGACCTTGTTTCCCGTTTTCTTGTACGCTGACTTTAGTTGTTAATAAATACGTGAACCACTTGCGTCCTGTATAGTCTCGTTTCGTAACACTAAAGCAATGCTCTAAAGACTTCCAACTTCACAGAATATCTAGCATACTTTTCTTTGTATTAGAGTGTAGGGGCATATTATTTAAATAATTTAAATATCCATAGGATATTTTATAATGTCGGTCACAATCTCACCTTTCCATCTTCACATCCAGCCTCGAATGGAAACAGTGCAATATGTTCTTTGTTTAGCTTATGTATTGAGCTACACTCCTTTCAACAATGGTTCCGTCTAGCATACTAAAGCTCCTGTTGGTTTGCTCTTTTGGGGGAACCCTTCAAGGTTGTATGTAAAAGTATAGCCTGTAAGTATATTCCATTTAGAAACCTAGCACCTTTAATCAAACAAAAAACCCTCAAGGAACTATAATCACTATAATCTCTTCCATCCTCATGTTGGTTATTTGATTAGTTTCACAACTAACATATTTCTTCCAACCTCCAGTGTATACTGCAAATAATTTGCCTAGTTTGAACCAGGACAATTGTCCTCATAATGTGTCTTCATTATGTTGTAATAACAGTGAGCTGTCCTGATTAACTTACACCACCTGCCAGTGTAACTACTCAACTATTCAGCTACATAGGCGAACTTGTATCATTGTATTCCCAGAATCTGCGTGCAGTTCCTACATTGCATGCTTGTAAAGTAGGGATGTAACTGAATACGAATACGTCAGTCAAGTCAAGTCAAGTAGATCTTTTCTGTCATCACAGCCTTATACAATGTGCAGTACACAGTGAGATGAAATAATGTTTCTCCTGGACCCAAGGTGCAGGATATAACAGATGTTCAGAATGAACAGATAATGTGTTAGGAAGTGCAATATCCATTGGTTTTAGAAAGCTTGCCAAAAAGGTTCACATCTGTTAGAGGCTAGGTGTGTGCATCATGACTAGGATCCTACATTAAGGAACAAAAATATCACATGAGTGGAAGGTTTTTATTCTTTTTAATTCATTGATTATAACACACTGGTTTAAATTAGGCTCCTAGTTGGTTTAGGCCTATATGTTGACAAACAGTACCAACTATTGGGGCAGTGGTGGTGCAACGGTTAAGGCTTTGGGTTAGTGATCAGGAGTTGTGGGTTTCTAGCCCCAGCACCTCCAAGCTGCCACTGTTGGGCCCCTTAGCAAGGCCCCTGACCCTCTCTTCTCCAGGGGTGACATATCATGGCTGACCCTGCACCCTGTCCCCAACTTCCTAACAAACTGGGCTATGTGAAAAAAAAAAAAATAATTTCACTGTGCTGTAAAAACAAACAGTCTAGGCCATGCCTACTTCAGGATTAAATATGAATGCAGGTGAAGATATGAATATTTGGAGCACTACTATCTACAGATTTGGAAAATGGTATTGTTACACTCCTGTCATAAGGTGAGACCTTGCTGCTTAGTGTAATGAGCTTTTTCTTTAAGTCTTACAGGTCCCATGTCACTATTGCTTAAAACAGTGTTCCAAAGACATACAATTTCAGACAATATTTAAGGTGACACTGAATTTCTACTAAATGCTGTTATACATTTTGAAATTCCCCTTTGTATTTAGCGACTGGAGTAAATAGTTTCTTAGTAGTTGTAGTAAATAGATCACTACCTGGGCAGTGGTGGTTTGGTGGTTAAGGCTCTGGGTTACTGATCAGAAGGTTGGGGGTTCAAGCCCCAGCACTGCCAAGCTACCACTGTTGGGCCCTTGAGCAAGGCCCTTAACTCTCTCTGCTCCAGGGGCGCTGTATCATGGCTGACCCTGCGCTCTGACATGCTTCCTGACATGCTGGGGTATGCGAAGAAAAGAATTTCACTGTGCATATGTATATGTGATTAATAAAGACTCATTATCAACTTCAAATGTGATGAAGTGAAACGAGACGAGCCAATGGCATCTGGAATCCGGCCCTCAAAAAGGAACATTGGAATGTTTACGAGGTATGCCAAAACTCTGGCTTTCCAGGTCGATCCTGATCAGAAGATTATTCTCTGTGCAGAGTTTCACATGTTCTCCTCGTGTCCATGTGAGTTTCCTTTCTTCTCTATAGTTCTACTATAAATTACCCCTAAGTGTGAAAGCTTGTATGAACGAGTCTGTGTGTGTGTGTGTGTGTGTGTGTGTGTGTGTGTGTGTGTAATAGACTGGCATCCCACCCTGGCTGTATTCCTGATTCATGTTCTCAGGACCATGCACCGTGACCCAGGCCGGATAAAGTTCTCACTGAAAGGATGAATGAATAAATGGAGCAGATAGCCTAGCATGTAAAACAGGTCCCCATCTATGCAAACGTCATGAATGCTGAGCTGTAGCTACTTTGAAATGAAGAGGTTAATTGATTCCGCCGATGAGTCAGTCCATGCTAACTAGCTCGCACATTGAAAGAATTCTCTTAAGTAATACTGTATGCTATCTGTTAACTGCAATCCTATGAGACTGAAGCATGTAAAGCTGGACCAAAGACACCTCTTTTACCAGAAAAAAAGTACAGTTTGACAAATAAATCATTTTCACTCATTACAGTTTGCCTAACTTTTGCATGACCTCTCTTCCTCTTAGCACCTGTATGTTGTTTTTTTTTTCCCATCTTGACCTTGGACAAGAGAACGACGCTGTATAAATAAAATATATAATTATTGTTATGATTATTAAAAAAACATTTGAGTGATTGCAGCACTCTTCAGGTCGGCATTGAAGCTCGTGTTCGATCGGCTCGGCCCGTTCCGTCTGTAGCGCCGGGGCTTCTGGTTTCTGCGGGACCTATTAGTGCTGACACACACACTCATACGCACTCATACACACGCTGGAAATGAGCCGTGTCAAAGTCAGTTTTCATTCCTCTCTTTCTGTTCTCTCCTGCTCTTCATACCAAACAGCTCTCTCTCTCTCTCTCTCTCTCATTCTCTCTCTCTCTCTTGTTGTCTCTCTCCCTCATGCTCTTATGTTGTTCCCTCACTACTTGTTTTTTGGCAACGACCAATTTTCAGCTTGTGCAGTTTTAAACCCCTTTTCCCTTTTCCATCCTCTTCCTCATGCTTGTTTTTTTCTGATTTGTCAGGAAGCTGCTATTATCCATCTCCATGTGGGCTGTTTCTGTTTTCTTTATATATATATATATATTTTTGTATTATTTTGCTGTATTGCTTTGCCTTATCAGGAGACTGGAGACCTCTTCTCTTCTTGTTTTTCGTCTTGTCTTCTCTTTGAATTGCGTTCTTTTGCAAGGTCAGATTTGGTCTTTGGAGTTTGGGGATGACTCAGCTCCACCTCACCCATCCATCACTTGCAGCTTTCTGCGAGTGTTTTATTCTTTGCATATTTATTTAATAGTTGACTGGATTTAACGGTAGGAGGTCCGATGATCCGATGAATTGGATCAATGTATTGATTTAAAAGGCAACGTATGCTGTCAAGGTAACAATATAATACATTATTAATCGATTATTGCTGAAAAAGGACAGACAACTGGGGTCTCAAATATTTTGATATGTAACTGGTGTGTAAATAGGCTAGCAATGTGATTCACCCGTAACCTTACAATAGTCCGTTTCTACATCATCATCATTCGTAAATTAACGGTAGGCCTACTCTGAAATCTGGTTGGAATCATTGGTTAATGAATTCAATTCATATTGTATCATATTAAATCAGTGGCATCTTCAAATATTATACCATCGCCTTGTGAAGCATAATCGTATAATATCGTATCATAGCAGACTCAGTGGTATCTTCAAATATTGAATAATTGCTGTATAAATCAAAATCAAATTGTAGCAGATTCAGTGGTATTGTCACATATCGAATCGTTGCCTTATGGATTAAAACGTTATTTCATATTGTGTGGATGCCTGAGGTTTACACCCCTACTTAACATATTGTTTGTTTTTTCTGAAAAGACTTTTCAATGTAACTTTGTTACATCATTATACGAAGCAGAAATAAAACATGAACTTTTTTTTTTCCTTTTCAGAGGTCCCATATGTTCAATTTATGCAGATTGATGCTATGCGATGCTTTATGAATTGGAGTAAATGAAGTATGTATTTATAGATTTTAAGCAATTCTAACTTACATTTCCATAATGGCAATTAGAGGCGAGAATAATAATTTCTGGAGTTTTCCCTTGCCCAATTGTATATTTGTGGAGTTTTCACTTCCTTCTTCATTATAAAAAGATATAAAGGCCTATGTGAATAAAGTGTGCTGATTATTATTAAATGTACGATGTGAGCCTATCGTCGGACTGAAGGGAATGGTCTGTGGAGACGAGGGCTAAATCAATATTTTCAACTGCATTACGCTTTGGGGTGAACGATCCCCAAGCTAGCTGTTTACAGTGTAAACACGGCCATCTGCTCATGCTTTATAAAATGGATCTGCTTTGAGCTTCGGGGTCTGTAATCTATGCATGAGAGTGGTTTTATTTTTGGGATGACGTGTCTTTTTGGACACTACAACAGCTAATCAAATATGAAGGTCAAGAGCAGGGTGATGTATACAAGACAATCACGTGACGAGATAAACCTGGACATGTTTCTTAGACCTGATGCTGGGTAGCGCTTCTGCACGTAGTCCCGCTATTGTCCTCAACTGCAAACTACACGGAAATTGGATTCTGAGATCGAGAGCTCTGAAGAAGTGTTTCTCGCGGAAGCAGGTCGACGTGATAAGGGACTCATATAAGTATGATTGATTTCAAAAATAAATAATTTTGCCTGTGTGTCTGGTATTGGCAGAGCTGGTATTAAAATTGAAAGCAGGATGAGGAGAGGACAGCAGGAGGAGAAGAGCAGGAGGGAGAGAGAGAGAGAGAAAGAGAGGGGAGGGGGGGAAAAAGACGAGGTCACGGAGCAGCCGCTACGTGTTTAGCATCCTAAACAGCTGGTGACCTTGAAAGATGGACGTAAACAGATAGCTTAGACTGATAGAGCCAGAGGCAAAGCAAGGGCAAGAGGAGAAGCTGGTTACCTTTCTGTGCAGATGTTCGCTAAATGTTAAGCAAATTCCCCAAGCTTACAGGAAAATCACATATGTGCCACATGTACCTGGGAGAAATATATGAAAAACATGTAAAGTAAGCATGTCACATCATGTGATTAATAAAATGTTCCACTACATGTAAAAATAAATGAATCATGTGTAAAAACCTCATGGGATAATAAAGGAATCATGGGGGGGCAAGAAAATAATTTATTTATGTGTAAAAAAATGTAAAATAAAATGATGCATGTGCAAAAAATGACATGAAAATGATTTTTTTTTTTTTTTTTTTTTGTAAAAAACAAAATCACATAAATCCTGAAAATGTAATTGTGTAAAATCATGTGAACATGAATGAATAAATGAAATGGAAAATCATTTGCATATGCTTCTTAAGTGAATGCAGTTGCAGAAGCTACATTTTGTATAGGAAAAGTGCTTCATGACATTATAATGAATGGAAAATGTTCTGTCACTTTAGTTTAAGGGCATCAAAATCAATCATAACATCGGCATATATGGTTCTTAAGTTTATAAAAGTTTTATAAATGGGCCGGACCTCCAGAGGCATCGTATTCCTACAGATATTAAGTAAACAGTTCAAAAAAGGTAAGTTGACATATTCATATTTCAACACATCCCAGAGCTCATATATGGTTATATGTTATCTAACTATCTATCAGTCTTGAGAGGCCTTTTGTCTCATTTTCTTCTCTTATAAATTGGCTAATGCTGGTTAATAATGGATTTGTGTAATGTTTGTGAATGTTTTATGAACTGGAGCCCTTTTCTCTCCACTCCTATGTGACATATACAGCATAAAACCTGTAATGTCACCTGACGAGTTTTGACATAAGCCTATAACACTGTTTCATAAAAGCTTAATGTAATGGTTATGAATGTGTTATGAAGTTCATATGTAAGTAACCTTAAAAAAAAAAAAAAAAAACAATTGTTACCAAAAATTCACAGTGGAAAAAAGAGTGATCTGCAAAAACAATAATATAAAAAAAAAAAAAAAAAATCATGAAAAAAAAATTGCAAAAATAAATGAATTGTGTGAAAAATAACACGGAAAATAAAATTTCTTGAAAATAATAAATTAATAATAAGAATCACATGAAAAATTAATCACAAAAAATTCAAAGTGAAAGAAAAAAAATGAATCTGTAAAATCAATAATGTTAAAAATAACAAAATGAACAAAATGACAAAAATTAATTAATTGCGTAAAAAAATCGCATGTGAAAGGAAATAATCATAAAAACTATCATGTGTCATCCAAATGCTTCACAAACTGTAACTTGGCATAATCACTGTGCAAGAGGAGCAATGTGATGACATCATCAGAGAGCTCCAGCCCGTCACACACATAATGGAAGCTATAAATTTGTGCTTTCACTATGGAAAGGTAAAAAAAAAAAACAAAAAAAAAAAAACGACACTCGCCATTCAAGTGCTTAAAGTGATTAGAACACTGTTGCTTGGCAACTGGGAAATATGGCTTCCAGACATAAAAGAAGTAATGACTGAGGCTAACAATTTAACTAGCCTTCAGGCAGCCAATAAATCTCTTCTATGGATAGTGTAAAGGCACGATAACACTACAAATGAGACAATATTATCAACGTTGAAACGTTTAGGGAAAAAAAAAAAGACATAACCTTGTTACATCAATGCACACATGCCTTAACTAATACTTTGTGAAAGCACATATTGCTTGTAATATAGCCCTCAATCTATTTGGGTAAGAGTCTACCAACTCTTGATTTGGCAATTTCATTCCACTCTTCCTTGTAAAAATGCTCTGGATCTATCAAATGGCGAGGGGATCTCCTATGCACAGCCTGCCTCAAATCATTCCACAACTTTTCAATCGATATTAGATCTGGGCTCTGACTGGACCATTCCAAAATGCTGATCTTCTCCTCCTGAAGCTATTCATTTGTTGATTTGAATTTGTGCTTTGGATCGTTGTCGTGCTGGAGGGTGAAATGTTTCTTCATCTTCAGCTGTCTAACAGAAGCCTGCATATTTTGTGCCAAAATAGATTGGTATTTGTAGCTATCTGTGTTCCCATTTATCTTGACAACAGCCCAAGTCCCAGGTAAAGAGAAGCCGCCCCATAGCACGATGCTGCCACCACCATGCTTCTCCGGTGATAAGCTGTCTGTTTTTGCACCAAACATATATTTTAGAACTATGCCCCAAAATTTCTACCTTGGTCTCTTCAGACCATAACACATTTTCCCACATGGTGATTTAGGTAGGCTTGATTTATTATTTTTTTTATTAACCCCATAGCCCAGACATATGAGCAATATCAGAGAATGCTGTTGCATGCAGTAAGTGATTAGTACTTGCCAGATATTTCTGCAACTCCTTTAATGTTGCTGTACTCTAGGTCTCTTGAGCGTCCCTGATAAGCTTCTTCTTCGCCTTTCATCTATTTTGGAGGGCCATCCTGTTCTTGGTGGTGTCACTGTGCTGCTCCATTTTCTTCACTTGCTTATGATGGTCTTCACGGTGTTCCATGGTATATCTAATGTTTTGGAAAATCTTTTATACCCATCTCCTGATCAATACCTTTCAACAGTGAGATCTGGCACATGTTTTGTAAGCTCTTTGCAGACCATGGGTATTATTAGTGATCTAAATCTACATCCAAATTTCTGTAAAGCTGCTTTGTAACAATGTATGTTGTTAAAAGCACTATACAAATAAAACTGAACTGAATTGAACAACTTCACGTTTATAAAGTGAGCACATAACATTTTTGTCAATTTAGGTTTTTTTGTATATATTAATACGACAACTGAATGGAAAACAGCAACAACAAAATACAACAACAACAACAATAATAATAATAATAATAATAATAATAATAATAATACAAAGTAATAACAAAAATTCTCAATCAATAAACAAACTAATTAATATTCATATCACAAACCATACAAATTGTAAATAAAATGAACCAAAATAAAATAAACAATAAAATCAAACCAAAAAAAAATCATCCTGCTCTTGTTAGACTGTAGAGGAACACTATGACAGGATTCACCCTCTGGCAGAGCAGATAGTGTGGAGTTCTGCTCCTTCAGGATGCTCCTGTTCATGGACGAACTGAAAACCAGTGGGATATACACTTAGATGCAAATGTTTGCAGACCCTCAGGACAAAATGAAGATGATGAAGAACTGTCATGGCAATAAGAATAATAATTTAGTGTATTAGGTTTCACCAATGGTCCATCATTATCATATTTCACTAAAATGGACCAACAGTGATAATAAGATTCATCCATCCATCAATTTTCTGTTCCGCTTATCCTACACAGGATCACAGGGAACCTGGAGCCTAACCCAGTGAACTCGGGGCATATGGTGGGGGACATCCTGTACAGGGTATCAACCCATCACAGGGCACAACTGTACAGACACTCGCACATCCATTCGCACACTACGGACAATTTAGGGATGCCAATCAGCCTACAGCGCATGTCTTTGTGCTAGGGGAGGAAACCCCCAAAGCACGAGGAGAACGTACAAACTGCGCACATATTAATTTAAAAAATAATGCTAGTTCAGAGGTTTGCAATTAATTTAATTCAATTTTATTTGTATAGCGCTTTTTACAATAGACATTGTCTCAAAGCAGCTTTACAGAAATATCAACA
>JANDJT010000012.1:4276940-4291892 GCA_024331685.1 Stegophilus panzeri | reverse complement strand
TTTAAAAGTAGTTCAATTACTCCAGGACAAATCTGTTTAAAGAAACATGTAGGTACAGGATCTAGTATGCAAGTTGAAAATTAACCTTCCTGAAGGTGTATCTATGCCCCAACATCAGACCTGATATCTGCTAATGATTACATTTTAGAAAGCCTTTTTGCAAAACCCAGACCAATGGAGAAGACTCCATTTCTTACTTCAGAACTGTGGAATACCACTTTGCATTAAGCAGTCCAACTTGAAATAATTTGATATTTAAATGAAATGCCAAATTTATCTGCTGTGTACAGTTGAATATTGGTAAAACATGGCCTGGTCTGTTTGGGTTAGTCTGTGCCTCAGATTCCTGTTTTTGGCTGACAGGAGTGGAGCCCAAAGTAGTCTTCTACTGTTGTAGCCCATCCTCATCAATGTTTGAGAAGTGTTCTGAGATGCTTTTCTGCTCACCATGGTGAGTGCTTATAAGAGTGCTGATTTGAGTTACCATAGCCTTCCTGTTGCTTGAATCAGTCTGGCCATTCTCCTCTGAACTCTCTCATCAACAGATCATTTCCGCCAGCAGAACCGACACTCGTTGGATCTTTTTTTGTTTGTTTTTCCACCATTCTGTGTAAACTCACACATTGTTGTGTGTGAAAACCCCAGGAGATCATTACTTTCTAAAATACTCAGACCTGCCCATTTGGCACCAGCAACCATGCCATGTGTTTAAATTCACTGAGATCACACTTTTCCCCATTCTGATGTTTGATGTGAACATTAGCTGAAACTCTTGACCTATATCTGTATGCATTGTGCTGCTGACATGAGATGGGCTGATTGGATAATTGCATGAATGAACAGGGGTACAGGTGTCATATTTCATTTTATTCTATATTAGTTTTTTGGTATTTTTACACTGATGTTTTATGTTAAGTATCATTTATTTTTTCAATGCACATTCTGTTACATTACATTTTATCATGTCATTTTGAATACCTGATTGTCCAGCACCATGTGTATGAAAAGTTCTCTATAAATTAAGATTTTTATTATTATTATTATTATTATTATTATTATTATTATTATTATTATTATCTATCCATTTCCTGTACCACTTATCCTACACATGGTCCAGGGGAGCCTGGAGCCTATCCCAGAGAACTCGGGGCACAAGCCAGCAGACACCCTGGACGGGGTGCCAACCCATTGCCGGGCACAATCACACACACACTCTCACACCACGGTCTATTTGGAAATGCCAATCAGCCTACAATGCATGTCTTTGGACTGGGGAGGTAACCTGAATACCCAGAGGAAAGCATGGGGAGAACATGCAAACTCACAAAACGCACAGAGGGCAGAGGCAGGGATCGAACCCCCAACCTTGGTGGTGCAAGACAAACATGCTAACAACTAATAATAATAATAATAATAATAATAATAATTATTATTATTATTATTATTATCATTATTATGCCCTAAAACCCTAACCGTTCCCACAATATGCCTGTGTAACCCCCTTTAACATCCCCTTTAACAGTTTTTGGATCCACTACATTGGATTCGACATCTCTGTAACCCATTCCCTCACTTATTTTGTGTATAACTGTTCTAACTCTGTTAGAGGTTATACACGGCCTTATTTGAATCAGGTCTGAAGACCGACAGGGTTACAGCAAAACTTATCCTCAAACCATTTTTCTGTTGTTCCGTTGACTTCACTGTGTTTTGGATTGCTATCTTGTTGCAAGACACAGTCACGATTTTTGATGAATTATAAATTACAAGGTTTGTTTTTAAGTTAAAAACCATGGAGGATGCAAACTTTTGGCCCCGACTGAAGAAAGCATGTGCAGTTGCGGCTTCAGTTGCAGTCTGGTTGGTCTGGTCTGCAGTTAACCCTTGTGTGACCCATTGCTCCAGGGCCTCTCCTTTGTTTTTATAGCAAAACAACCGTAACATTGATTTTAAACTCCCTAGTCAATCTTCTCTTCAGCTCTGTATAAACAACCACCCAATGCTCTGGGTTCTCCTGATGCCTGGTGTGTGTGCAGAAAGAAATAAGTGATAGAGGGCATAGGATGCCAACATTGTATTTCTGCTTTGCATTTATAAACACCATGCATTTATAATGACCTTTTTCATTTAAACATGTTTCTCTTAGCACAAAGTGACCTAAATATTGGCTCTGTAAAAGTAAATAAACAGTTACTGATTGCGTAAAGATTTAAATTGGAAATAATATTTTAAGTAGTGTGGCTAAAGTTGCCACTGTCTCTGATTGTACTCACGGAGACATGTCATCGTTTTTATTTTTAACCCGGAAACACCTTGATTATACACAATACAGTAAGGTGATTGTCTTCTTGAAAACTGTGTATGTTTTGTGTGAATCATTTAACACCAGACTACTTTGTGAATGAGTTTGTTAGCAGATTGCTAAAGGTTTTAACTTCCAGAAAGGGGGCAGGGAGCAGCAGCTCATTTGCATTTAAAGAGACAGACACGAAAACAGCGTGTATTGGCTCCACCCAAAAAGGGCCATTTTCAGCATGGTATAATATTATCTGTGGGGTATTTTGAGCTGAAAATTCACAGACACATTCAGGGGACAACTGAGACTTGTAAAAAGGCTTAAAATAGGTCTATTTTAAGTCTTGTTTAGTAATAAAGTTCAGACTGGCTCAAAAGCTCAAGCAGTTTTTTTTGTTTTTTTTTTTTGTTTTTTTTTTTTTTTGCAGTGAGCTAATTTTAAGTGAAAATCTCAAATAGGAGACCTACTGTGCAAAAGTCTTAGGCACACTTTATTTTTTTAGTATAGATTTTTGCTATCGATATAATAATCGATAATCGATTTAATGAATTCTGATTTCCAAACATTACTTTTCCAAAAAATAATGTTGCAGAAAACTGTTTGTAGGTCAGTAAAGAAAGCAACATATCACGTAAGAGACCACTTTTCAGACAAAAAAAAACTTAATGAAGGCTCCTGGGATTTGCATGCAAAAAAAAGAAGAAGCAAGTGCGACAGAGTCTCTAGAAGAACTGTGACTGGTTCTGCAAGATGCTCAGTAAAACTTAACAGCTATTTTTCCTTATAAATCTGCACACATTGTACCTGGAACTACTATTTAAGAAAAAAAAAGTAAAGATAAGAAGAAAGATTTAAAAGAATTAAGTAGAAAGATTTAATTTCATTATTTGTGAGGTCATCTTTACTTTACAGCATTTCTTTTATATATACATATATTGGGGGGCATGGTGTCTTAGTGGTTATCATGTTTGGCTTACATCTCCAGGGTTGGGGGCTTGAGTCCCACCTTCACCCCGCATGTCCTCCCAGTGCCTTGTGGGCCTCCTCCAGGCACTCCCATTTGCTCCCCCAATCCAACGACATGATTGGCTGATTGGCATTTTCCAAATTATCCATAGTGTGTGAATGGGTGTGTGATTGTGTACGATGGGTTGGCACCCCATCCAGGATGACCCCCACCTTGTGTTCCAAGTTCCAGGCTCCCCCATGACCCTGTGTACAATAAGCAATATGGAAAATGGATGGTTGATATATACACCAATCAGCCATATCATTAAAACCACTGACAGGTGACGTGAATAACATTGATTATTCTGTTACAGTGGCACCTGTCAAGGGATGTGATATATTAGGCAGCAAGTGAACAGCCAGTTCTCAAGGTTGATGTGTTGAAAGCAGGGAAAATGGGCAAGTGTAAGGATCTGAGCGACTTTGTGATGGCTAGACTACTGGGTCAAAGCAACTCAAAAATGGCAGGTATTGTGGGGTATCCAGTGGTTAGTACCTACCAAAAGTGGTTCAAGAAAGGACAACTGGTAAACCGGCAACAAGGTCATGGGCGCCCAAGGCTCACTGATGCGAATGGGGAGTGAAGGCTAGCCTGTCTGGATCAATCCCACAGAAGAGCTACTGTAGCACAAAAGTTAGATAGAAAATTGTCAGAACACAGTTTGCTGTGTATGGGACTGCCTAGCCACAGACCGGTCAGAGTGCCCATGCTGACTCCTGTCCACCACTGAAAGCACCTACAATGGGCACTTGAGCATCAGAACTGGACTATGGAGCAATGGAAGAAGGTGGCCTGGTCTAATGAATCACGATTTCTTTTACATCACATGGACAGCCAGCAGCATGTGCATCACTTACCTGGGGAAGAGATGGTACCAGGATGAACTATGGAAAGAAGGCAAGCTGGCAGAGGCAGTGTGATGCTCTAGGCAATGTTCTGCTGGGAAAATTTGAGTCATGGGATTCATGTGAATGTTACTTTGACACGTACCACCTACCTAAACATGGTTGCAGACCAAGTACACCCCTTCATGGCAACAGTATTCCCTATTGACAGTGGCCTCTTTCAGCAGGATAAATGCGCCCTGCCACACTGCAAAAATGGTTCAGGAACAGTTTGAGGAGCATGACAAAGAGTTCAAGATGTTGACTCAACCTCCAAATTCCCCAGATCTCAATCCAATCAAGCATCTGTAGGATGTGCTGGACAAGTAAGTCTGATCCATGGAGGCCCCACCTCGCAACTTACAGGACTTAAAGGATCTGCTGCTAAAGTCTTGGTGCCAGATACCTCATCACACCTTCAGAGGTCCTGTGGAGTCCATGCCTAGACCTTTTTTAAATAATTATTATATAAGAGAGCAATGTTGATGAATTTTCTATAACTCTGAAAGTAGCCTTGACTGCAAATGACAGATTTGTATTATATTAATATGCTTATTCTAATATGTAATCTTTTTTCAAATATAGTAAAACTTTATACAGGTGGATACTCCACATAATCTAAGACTAATTATATACTGATTATAAAGAAAGACTCAAAAACATTCATATAGTTGTTGAAATTTTTTAATTTCCTGTAAAGAGATTGATAGTAAGAGGTAAAGCTGTATCTTTAAGGGTTTTAATTTTACCACAGAAAAGGCTTCAGAACGGAGAGCTGTGTGCTTTGACACATTGTATTTTTTCTCTTATTACATTCAATAGAAATATGATGGGAAAGACTGTTTATAGCTACTATAATGTAAGTTGTAACCGGAACCAACTTGTTTTCCGGATGTTCCACAACATGAGTGGAAGTATAAGAATAATAGCAATTTCACAATTTTAAGGGTTTTTCCCTAGGCAACCACAAATTTATAACATGAACACATTTTTGCTAAAATAAATAAATAAATTAATAAATAAACAGAAGATTGTAATTCCAAGGTTTTGTAGTCAGGGTATGCACAAATTTTCAGTCATATGTATCTCATCTGAACAGCACACAAGGCTTGATTTCTTTGTTTATTAGGTTTGTCATGATCCCATCCTGTTTTGTGTCCATGTCTATGTCTACTTTCTTGTTTAGTTTTTTTTTTTTAAGCTGCACCTTTAATGCACTGCATAAGATAGTGATAATCAACCCTTTACCCCTGTAGGTGATAAATAAAGTCCATTCAATTCAGTCGAACCCAACAGGGTGGTTTCCATCTGTGTCACTTCAATTTTGTCAGTGCAGAAGCTAATCATATTCAATGGGTCCACAAGACTGTATATTTTATGCGCAAAGCAACAGAGCAGCACTGAAATGGATGGCCAAACACGAGAATAGGGCATCGCTGTTTTCCCATTTCCTGAAAAACACACACAATTTGTGTGTCTTTGTGAGTCAGAACCTGTGGAGAGTGCATCTGGAGTGAAAGACACAGGGCAGCAGATCTGTCCACATCATTCACGTCCAGCAGCAGAGACAACTAAAGGAAAAGGGTTTTTATACATTGCCTGCAGCATTAATGCAGAATGACAGTTATCACCACATGAAAACACAGCACACGGCACACGAATGTAAAAAAAAAACAACAACAACAACAAACACACACACACACACACACACACCAAGGTTGTATGAAGTGCATTACGATGGATACAGCATGAGGGGGTAATCTCTGATGCTAACGGGAAAAAGGAGAGGGAGGGAGAGAGCGAGAGACAGAGCGAGAGAGAGAAAAGAGTGTTTGGCAACAGGAGATAAAGCCAGAGCTCGGCGGGAATTTGAATGATCCGCTGTGGCATGTCAAAAGGTTTTCTGCTGACTCTCTGCATTCTGCAAACACACACCGTGAGGAACTGTCTATACACACACGCAGCACAAAACCCATTTTGGCTACACGTAAACACAGCGGCTCACAGAGAAGTACTTTGAGCTTTATTATAGTGTGGATAATGAGGAGCACTGGGCTCTTGCAGTGTGTAAGTCTTTTAGAAGTGGGATTGAAAGCATGTCGAGCTGCTGTAATTTTCCCTCGTGTCTGGCTTTACACACCAAACAGGGTCCAAATACTTCGCACTTTTCACCCAAGTCCTTCCCTTCATCTGTAAGGAAAAATAGGAGAGCTTTCTGCAGCCATCCTGCAGCCAGCTCTGAAGCACGAGAATGCGCTTTTCTACCTGTTCAAGTCAAATGTATTTAGCTGAGAGAGGAAAAGTAAATTGGAGCATCCAAAATGATGAATGATGAGAAATGGACTGGAGTGTCATTCACAGTCCAGAAGTTGTTCAGTGATGGATTGTCTGAGGTTTTGCCTCGCGGGGTTTCGAGTTCAGTACAGAGGTTCTTGTTGCGCAACGATGAGAAAGCACTTTCCTAGGTAGGCAGGAGTTTTGTTCAGCATTTGCATATAGCTGTGATAAAGGTTCTCCCATTTAGAAAGCAGCTACCCTCTGAGTTTCTTATTCTGGCCAAATTGGAAGTTTGGGAAACAAACTTCACTGTGAGCCCCAGTCCAAGCAGTAAATTTGAACCCTATTCATGTTACCTTTCAAATAAAGTATCCACATGTGCCTACACCCAAACCCTTAACATTTCCTAAACAGTCAGCAACCTGATAGCTCTGTTGTGGCCAGTGCAACTGTCTCCAAAGCCATTAGATGGCCATTTATCTAATCATTGGAGATTTGCACTCTCCAGATCAGTCTCTTTCCTTTCATTTTGTTTTGGACTTCACTGTTATGTTTATAATGGAAAAGCATTCGGACACTTTTGCCAAGTAGGCTGTTGGTCGCTGTACTATTATTGTACTGTTAGGAAAGAACTACAAACCAAGCAAAGTGATGGAACTGGACTAACCATTATCAATGTCTAAATAACAAAATCAAATTCGACATATCATATTGGCTATAATGCATATTTCCCAAAACCATAGATTTCCTTTTAAGTTCCACAACATTAGCACAAAGCAATGTAATATGTCATAAGGAAAAAGAAAAGTCTCAGCTGAATATAAAGTTGTAGATCATTAGGTATACTGCTCTATCCTGGTCATAGATGATCCAGAGCCCAGGAACATTGGGAGCAAGGTGGAGGAATTCCCCATAGTAGTTATAGTAGTTGCCCAAAGAGGTCCTTGTTTCAGCCAAAGGCAGTGGCCTTCTTATTGTAGGTAAAGTTGTTAATTGTACCAAGTTCCTCAAACGTTTCAAACAACATGGAGGACTAAACTGTCATAAGTCATTTACCACATGGACAGCTTAAAAATTGAGTGAGATTACTTTGGATGGTACCACATAGAAACCATAAAGATAGCTGTGGATGTTCTTTCTTGGATAGCCTTACATTTAAAATATATATACAGAATTTATATATTTCTGTAAAACTGCTCTGTGACAATGTCTCTTGTTAAAAGAGCTATACAAATATTATTGAATTGAATATCGGTGGTTGTAGATTTCCAGATGTTGTTCCATAGTTAAAAATGTGCTAAAATGTTTAATTGTGATCAGCAATAGGAAAATGGCTGCCGTTAATTTAGGATCGGTCATCGTTTAACAAAATAAAGTAGTGAGTGATAGTGAATAAACCAATTTTGCATGCGCAGTATGCTCAGAGCACACGCCAATGTTGCTAGCAAGAACATTCTAGCAAGCAGAGATTGCACTATAAAAAATAAATAAATAAAAATAAAACCAGAACATTTTCACAAAAACTCTAGTACAGGTCATAGGTCAGTGCAGGACATTTTTTTGTTGTTGTTTTTTTCAAATGTGGGCCAAGGGACAGTATGAGAACAGTTAGACTAATGTTTGGCTTGATGGCTACTTAATATTAAGCAGCTCATCCAGGAGTCCAACTGGGATGCCCAAGTGGTTTCTCCTGGCTCAAAAGACTTTGAGTTGGGGAATTCACAGGTCAAAGTTCAATGCAAAAAAAGTCAATGTGACGTCAAAGTATCCGTTACCAAAAGCAAATGTGTCTTTCCTGGCCCACATCCTTTCCCCTTACATTGTATTGCCTTTTCTTCCAGGAGAATTTTATTTGCATTCAGTCTGACCACTGCTATAGCTGGGAAAGCAAAAAAGCGTAGTTTTCAGATGTCTCCCACATCACCACAGCAAGGCGTCGAAAACTGTAAATGCTCTGGCTTACCATACATGTTGGTACTTTTGTTGGCATACTGGCACGTGATCACACAGTAGCTTATACTGAACCCGATTCTTTAGTTTGGTTAAAATGCTGCCTAATGAGCCAGGGACCTTCAATTATTGCGGCTTCTAACGCCACTGATCCAGAATGAGTGAATTTATTCACCTGGAGAAAAAGTGTTGAAACACAATCAGATAATAAAATCAACCAAGACACAGTGAATTAACCATTGTCGTTATATTGGCAGCGTTTCTTTTTCAGTGAAAAGTGATTCCGATCTCGTGTCAGCCTCCATTTTAATAGAGAGCATGTGGTAAAACTGCTGCAGCGCTAATTACACCTCTGAGTAAACAAATGTGGACTAGCACGAATTCACGCTTGACATTAGCTATTCGTTGTGATGCTGCATGTTTAAGTCAGAGCGGTATATTTCTCCTGGGCTGCACTACTGCCTGGGGATGTTTTAATATTGCATGCCCTCTTTAGGCATGAATAATTAAAGCATGGAGTGTGGATTTTGATGAGAGGAACGATTTCCAGTCAGCATGTGGACTTCACTGCTGGCAGCCCAAAGTGAGATTGGTGTCATTAGAAGGGAATCCAAGCTCACAGGGAGCGAAGGGAAAATGGACAGATCTGTGGTGTGAGGTGATATCAGGGCTAATCGACTTCGGTAGATCAAAAAAGAGGATGACGTTCGAACTTAAAAGCAAAAGTAAAAATGCTGCTCACCAGGCAACATGCAAGTGTGCTCACTGATCATCTGCTGCTGTGATCAGCTGTGAATCCTACAACACACATACTTTCATGTCCAAACCGTCAGATCCAAAAGTCACTCTTTCACTCTCCATGCGAAACTTATTTCTCTCTCTCTCTCTCTCTCTCTCTCTCTCATCTTTCTTTCCGTTTCCTCTCGTCCCTTCCTCCCATCTCCG
Organism: Stegophilus panzeri; assembly: GCA_024331685.1. Taxonomy (NCBI): domain Eukaryota; kingdom Metazoa; phylum Chordata; class Actinopteri; order Siluriformes; family Trichomycteridae; genus Stegophilus; species Stegophilus panzeri. The sequence goes on along the minus strand of JANDJT010000012.1, from coordinate 4,282,531 downwards.
TATTTCTGATCTCTGATTCTCTCCCTGACTTAAACTTTGCTGAAAGGCCTTTGGATGGTTAGTTGAGCATTCATAAATAAGTAGGAAAGTTTTCTTTTTGTGATAACTCAGTTGCAATTTCCCAGTCAGTATGTGGACTCCATGCTAATCAGGAAATAAAAAAGATGTTCAAATTACAGGCAAAATTAATAAAAGTGCTGATTTCAGTGAACCGGATCATTCTAATTTGACAACAAACATTTGAATGTCTCGCTTGAAGTGATGCATTTTATTCATTCTCAGCCTATATCCTCTTGCTTTGTATTTAATGTAAGCTGTGTTTTATTTGGACACCACCTAGAAGTGTCAATAAGGAGGCAGTGGTATGATGTGTCTCCCTCTGGATTACAAAGGATACACACACTCTGTTGTTTAATGAGTGTGACTTCAGCTCCCCATACAATGCCAGCTCCTCCAGGTCACCTTGAAACAGAATGCTCCACAGTGCAGTGATCAAACCCGGAGACCTCGGAGAGGGTTGAGGACAGGAAAGAGAGTAGCATGTGAATAAAATGGACCGGAGAAGAAAGAGAGTAAGAAGAGAGGATGATTTGGGAGAGGGATGGGGCAGTAGGAAATTGGACGGGGACAGCAGAAACGAGTAAATAGACAGACAGGAATTATAGGAATAGGGTCAGAATTAGTATAGAATATAAAGGTGGATGGGGAGAAGTAGAAGAGAAATACTGTATGTAAAGTGGAGAGGAATGGTGATAGGAATGAGAATAGGTTGGGAACAGGAAGGTACTGTATATGAATGGCAATAGAAGATGAGAAGGTTGGGCAAAGGAACGAGCAAAAGTTGGGACAAGAAGGTAAAAGAATGGGGACAAGAAAATGAGAAGTCTGGGGACAGGAAGGCAAGATGAATGGGGACAAGAAGGTACAAGATTGAGGATAGGAAGGTGAAAGGGTGGAGAGAGAAAAGTACATGAATGGGGAAAGGAATGTGAGAGGTTTGGGGTCAGGAAGGACCACAAATACAACAGAAGATGAGATGGTTAGGGAAAAGAAAGGGAAAAGTTTGGGACAGGAAAGTGAGATGGTTGGGATCAGGAAGGAACAGGGTTGGGGACAGGAAAGAAAGTGGTGTGGGTACAGGATGGAGAAAAGTTTGGGGACAAGAAGGTGAGAGGGTAGGGGACATGAAGGTACAAAAATACAGACAGGAAATGAGTCCATGGCCACATTGGATTCATGTCACTAATACCAAACGTGCTACATCAATGTGTCTATAGGATATGTTTGATTGGTCTGATTGGTTATCAGCTTGTTTTGATAATCAGACTGGTTATCTTTCAGACATATTTGCTGTCATTTGCTCGTAAAGTTGGCAAACTCTTAAGTTTTGCTTAGCGCTGCTCTGACTCCAATAATCCTTTGACCAGGATTGTTGCCTGTCTCCATAGAAATGGAAAGGAAAATGAAACAGAGCAGAAAATGGAGTAGAATGGAAAACACAGGGACAGGCCAAGTGAGTAAAGAGAAAGCAAGTTAGAGAAATGTATGGACATGTACTCAGTGTTTTGGTCTGAAGTAAGACTTATAACCTCCAATTTAGCATATTGGAAACCAAATGTCTAATCACACACTCAAACATAAAATAGCATAGTGTGCCTTTATTAATAATAATAATAATAATAATAATAATAATAAATGTACAACTCAACATGGAGGTATATTATCATCTAGATCATTTCAAAGGTACAATTCTGCCTTCACACATTAAGCCACACCTCCTACATAAAACTCGTGCTGACACAACGTGATACTAACTATATACTGAGGAAGGAAGTGATTCAAAATGACTGCTACACCTGTTTTTAGCTTTACAACATCCCTCTGTCTGCTCTTTTATAGATAACAGTGTGTCATACAGTGTCAGAAACTGTGTCTGTTTGAGATACTAGACAACTCCATGAGGGTGATGTGTGATGATTTAGGCATGCAGGCACTTTCCTCAATGGACAACAGGTGAATTACATGCCTGTTGTTAGCTACAGCTACATTAGAATTGTAGCTCCAGTGCAAAACAAAGCAAGTAAATCTCACAAAGTAAACATTGTGTGCATTTCATTGTGATTGAAATGCCTTTAAACTCTGAAGATTACCTGTCTTTTTTTTTTTTTTAACATCTGTCTTATTTAAACTTGAGAAATGTCCTGAAATGCAAATTTTCTCAGACATTTTATATAATTCTACCATAAAATACCAAGTGATTGCATAGTTGTAACTCTAAGCCACTTTTATATAGCCCATATTTCCTTAATCTGATTTGTGTACATTATTATATCAGTGCTCGGTCTTCGTGTACAACTAGCTGACCTTCATAATGTCACATTACCTTAATTTTAAATGCCTTGACTTAATTTGCTCATTATAACACTGAATATGATAAATGTCATGCTACAAGGTGATCTGTTTTAAAATCTGTCAGATGGATTTGTTTAGACAGCCTTATTCTTTTAGACGTGTGTGATGATTTGCCCGTTTCAGGTTGAAACAGACGTGTGAATGTGAAAACGCGGCTTCCTCCCTTGAGTGAAAAGTTACACCCGTCTCCTCCAGATGGATCGATCCTGATGGAGAGGGGAATTAGATGGGGAGGATGGTGAAAGGTCAGTGAAAAAACATCAATGTCACCACAGTCTTGTTCCCATGATGCTGTTAGGTCACACAGTGTGGTCTGAAAGTCAGAGTCTATTACTGAGGACTGTTTCTATTTCAGCAGTTATTAAAGATTAATCATATGTATATATCAAAGTATAGCCTGTTACTCAAATAAGACTCTCATCCTTCAGTTAGATAAGTCCATACAGTGTCTTCTGGTTAAGAGTAATACAGTGTGTTCTGATAGGTTAAGAACAGTACAGTACCTTCTTATTGGTTAAGAACATGCAATGTCTTCTGACTGGCTAAGGACAGTACAATGTATTCTGATTGGCTAAGAACAGTTCAGTACCTTCTTATTGGTTAAGAACATGCAATGTCTTCTGATTGGTTGAAAACAGTACATTGTGTTCTGATTAGTTAAGAACAATACAGTACCTTCTTATCCGTTAAGAACATGCAATGTCCTCTAATTGGCTAAGAATATAGGGTGCTCTAATTGGTTAAGGACAGTACAGTGTGTTCTGGTTGGTTGAAAACAGTACAGTGTGTTCTGATTGGTTAAGAACATGCAGTGTCTTCTGATTGGCTAAGGACAGTACAGTGTGCTCTGATAGGTTAAGAACAGTACAGTGTGTTCTGATTGGCTAAGAACAATATAGTATCTTCTTATTGGTGAAAAACATGCAATGTCTTCTCACTGGCTAAGAACAATAGAATGTTTTCTGAATGGCTAAGAATTGTGTTTTCTAATTAGTTAAGAGTAGTAGCATTAGCATGCTCTGAATGGTTGAGAGTATTATCATTACAGTGTGCTCTGATTGGCTGAGTAGTGCAGTGTGTTCTGAGTGGCTGAGTATGTGTTCATACTATGATCCATTATTGACTATCCCTTATCAGTGTCATGTGTTAAGATTAATTAATATTTAATTGACCAAATAATTGTAGTAAATAACAATGGTAATCAGTTTAGCCTTTACTGTGCAGCTTTTGTTTGACTTTCAGTTTGAAACTTTTTCTCAGACAGCTAAATACTGAATCTGTTACAGTGTAAATAATGGAGTCTTGAATAAAATGTTGGATTCAGTTCAGGTTAGAATAATTTAATAATACACTCAAGCTTTTGGACTTGACCAAACTTATGAGGTAGAATATCCTGCAAAGATTTTAAATTAGACTTTAAAAAAAAAAAAAAAAAAAAAAAACTTTTCTTTAGTAATTTAAAAGTATCATAACTAATCCTTGCATAAAATACAACAACAAATATCATTAATTTAATTACTACTTACTGCATTGAGTAACATTAACAAACCTAAAACTTTAGCAACAATGCACCCTCAGTAATGCTATTAAAATATATATTATTATAATTATTATTATTTTTACAATGACCCAACCAGCCCTGCATTAATCAAGGTCAATTCCATGCCTGAGTAAAGTCCACAATGAACAACCTCATTAAACACTTTAATTAATCTGTTTGCTGTTGTACACCCAATCACCTGAGTTCAGTAAATTATCAACAGTTAATAGCATGCTGTAATTAATTTAATGCTAATTAATGTGGACTTCTTTTCAGTCCTGGTTTGAATAATTGTTAGCGCACATTTGTATTTAGTTAACATTAAACAAACATAAATGAATATTAAATAATACATTATATATAATAAATTTGTATTTTTTTATTAAATGTATTTAATATATAGTATCATACTTTGTTAACTTGATTATATATTAATTTTAGGGCAACTAAGATAGCAATTAGTGTCGGTTAACAAAACCTCAATGGTAATATGTTAGAGGAATATCATAATAGACAAAAAAAAAATATCTGAGTGATATAAAAGGAAGTAAGAGACTGTATATGAAGGTTAAAATACAAGACAAAGAAAGATAAAATAATAATCTAAATGAAACTGATAAATTGCTAAGTTTAACTATGTTTACCTCGGTACTGAGTTTTGTATCAGTTAGTGTAAATGTTTTGGCTCTGTCCTGTTCTTGGAAATGAAGGCACAGTTGCATGTTTGTTATTGAGACAAACATTTTAGATCTAAAACACATCTGGGCACGTACGAGGAACTTCCTCCTTTCAACAGAAGCTGCTCGGTTTTTTCAGTTTATCCAGTTTCCCATAGGGGCTAGAGGGTCAAAGGTCAGTAGCATCAGAAATGATTTGTCCCAGACGATGTTTCCTTCTCAATGCATGTTAAGGTCAAAACATTGCAAAACAAAGTATGTATATAATGGTGTGAAATAGTTTTTGCCCCTATCCTGATTTCTTCATTTTTTGTGTATATTTCATATTAAATAGTTTTAAATCGTCAAATGAAGTACAACATACAACAAAGGCACACTGAGTAAACACACAATACAGTTTTTATTTATTAATTTTTTTATTGAAGCAAAAAAGTTATCATACACCTATCACCCATTTGAAAAGCAAATTGCCTCCTTAAACTTAAAATCCGGTCGTTCCACCTTTAGCACCAATAACTGCGACCAAACGCTTCTGATAACTGGAGATCAGTCTTTCACAGTTTCAACTTACTGACTGAAGATCAGACAATCTCTTTAGGATTTTCTGGAAGAAATTAGAATTCATGTTTCCCGCAATTATTGCAAGTTGCCCAGGCACTGAACCAGAAACGCATCGCAACACCATCACACTGCTACCACCATGCTTGAAGGTAGGTGTGATGTTCATTTTGTGGAATTTGTTGTTTGGTTTACGATAGAAGTAACGGGACCCCTGTCTTCCAAACAGTTCCACTTTTGACTCATTAGTCCATAGAACATTCTCACAAAAGGTTTGAGGATCATCAAGGTGTGTTTTGGCAAAATTCAGACAAGCCTTAATGTTCCTCTGGGTTAGCAGTGGTTTTCACCTCACCACCCTTCCATGGATGCCATTTTTGCCCAGTGTCTTTCTGATAGTGGAG
>JANDJT010000012.1:4261844-4276398 GCA_024331685.1 Stegophilus panzeri | reverse complement strand
TACATAGATATACACACACATACACACACTTTATTTTATTCCTAAAATTCTACATTCTGCCATAATAGAAGGCTGGTGACTCAGTTTGGCTTGTGAGAAAGTGGAAACCACGCTGTAGAGATGTTTTGTGTTTGGTGTTTCCTCACAATAACAAACATGCTGTTTTGTTTATAGTTTATAGGCTTGAATTCTGAGAACCACCATGACATACACAGATAAAGGAAATGCACTATGTCTCAGGCCTCTATCAGTTAAGTGATGTAAACACTTTCCCTTTATGCCCAACATAGTCAATCAGCCAAGACATGCCAACCGAAGGGTAACCAAAGTGGACTGGACTGGTTCACATCACTGTACAAAAGACCCTTTTGACTATATTTCAGACACCTTTTTTTTGTGAATGACCCCAATAAACTCAGTACTCATCAAAAATGTTCATTTGATTTGTATAGGGATGTATTTTACTGCCAAAGATCTTAAATATCAATCCCTGGTGAATATTACTGTATAAATGGTTTAGCTGGTTATCGATGCCAACTGACTGGTTTAATGTTTGGGAGCCAGGGGAATGTTTATATGGGGAAAAAAGGCAAAAAAGCCTGGAAAAATTGTGCTGAATTTTTTAGATAGTAGTCTACATATATACATTGTCTGAGAGTTAATTAGAGTTACATTTATATAGTGATTTTCTAGACACTCAAAGCACTTTATATAGTATGGGGGGAGGGGAAATCTCCTCAACCACCACTAGTGTGTAGCATCGACCAGGATGATGCGATGGCAGCCATAGTGCGACAGAACGCCCACCACACACCAGCTATTGGTGTAGAGGAGAGAGTGATGTAGCCAATTCAGAGATTAGGATTATTAGGGGGCTGTGATAGAATTTTCCCAGGACACCGGGGTTATACCCCTGCTCTTTTACTATAAGCGTCCTGGGATTTTTAATAACTACAGAGAGTCAGGAAGAGTCTCGTCCATGGTTGCTGTTTTTACAGTAGTGTCCCCGTCACTATACTGGGGCATTAGGCCCCACACAGACCACAGGATGAGTGCCCCCTGCTGACCTCACTAATACTACTTCCAGCAGCAACCTTAGTTCCCCCCCCAGGAGCTCTCCCATCCAGATACTGGCCAGGCTCAAACCTGATTAGCTTCAGTTAGAAACCATGCGAGAACTGCAGGGAGATGTGGCTCGGGTTGAAGCACACTAATGTAATATACCATGTACATGCCATGCTAAAAACCTCTATAAATATATATCTGCCATTGCATTTTCTCTTAACATTAAATTAATTAAAAGCTTTAAATGTGTAACATTTGCACCTTTTGTTCTGCACCAGAGCTACAACGCTTAAATCCCTCAATGATCAGACACTCACCTCAATAACACTATTTGAAAGAAAAAAACACTTGCACTGAATAGCAGACCAAGGTACGAATTAAAACGATTTATGTATATTTATATCTACCATTTTAGAAAAGAATGATACCTACATTTTAGAAAAAGAACTCAACTTCAGATACTGAACATGTATAATGGATTACTGGAGCATGCAATGTGTTTTCCTCAGAAAAACGTATGAAGGGCTTTGATCTCTCCTTCCTCTTCTCTGAGATATGCTGATGCATCTGATGTCCAAAAGTCTGAGTCCAATACCAAAGACTGTCTTTGTTTCATAATTTATAAAGCAGAGTGAGAAAGAGAGACCAGCAGATTAGGAGGGAATGGATGAGTCAGGAGGTGATCATGTAGCGATAATTTGGGATAGGTTCATGGACTAAACCCGGCAGCTGAGTGGCGCAGGTGGTCGTGTCGGCGCAGGATTGAATTGTCGCCATGCGTGAAGCAGCGAGAGCCATCCTTCGATGTCGTCACTCGCCACATCAATGACAAAACCTTAATTACACCATTAATTAACTGGCAGAGCTGAGCACAGCTTACATTTCCAGGCCAGCATGTAATAAGAATGTTTTTATAAACAAACACAGACACACACTAGAGCAACCCTTGCATACAATGGGATCCCTGTCAGTTTTAGTGTGATTTGCATAGTCATGTAAAAACCTCAAAATACACTGAAATTGAATCATTAAAGTGACCATAGTATATTGAATTATATTTCCCCATGTTTAACACAATGTTTTGCTATAATTCAACAATGCAGTGTTTAATAGACTCAGTTAACAGATACAAATAATTTTTTTTAGAAAGCTTGTCAGAAAAGTTCAAAGGTTCATTTGTGTGCATTGGAACTTTCCACAAAAAAAAAAACAAAAAACAAACAAACAAACAAACAAACAAAAAACACACCTTTCATTTTACTTTCATGCACGCATAAACAAGCAGTCAGATTTGAAGCTTGTGGGACAAACAAAGCAACATTTTTAACACACATTCAAAGTGTTTATTTAATCCAAAGTTCATTCATTCATCCTTAGTAACTGCCTGGTCAGGGTTATGGTGGTTTACATGACCCTAATATTTGTTTATATTTTAAGAAATAGAAGACTACATTTGTTAGAAATTATTCCAGATATTGCATTCAGGTATAAACCAAGAAATATATTAATTGTGTGATTGGGAGTAGGATTAAAAACAGCCCCATGTACATCTCTGTTTAAAAACAGTTACAGTGGTGGTTGAAAGTTGTTGTTTTTTGTCTCATTTGTTTAATTAGGTTCTCTTTGTCTACTTTTAGGACTTCTTTTGATGATTTTAGGTCTATGAAAATCTGATGATGTTTCAGGTCTTATTTGTGCAGATATATAGAAAATTCGAAAGGGTTCACAAACTTTCAAGCACCATTGTATGAAATGGAGTGATGTAGCTGAGGTTGTGTAACTGTCAGAAACAGAAATCACACACACCACGATGAAGGTGCAGGCATTTCCACCTTTTTGTTTTTCTAGTGTTTGCCATGACATAGAACACAAAGCAGCTAGAGAGCAGGCGCGTGACACCCCTAGTGTGCGTGTATAAAATGTGATCTTCAGGTGTACAAAGAAAAAAACACACCGGATGACTTCCTCACAAAGTTATATATGACAAAGATGACTTCCGCAGCAGTTATATAGTGAACAGTATTTACACAGCCACCAATAAATTACATCAGTCAGGCCCAGGCCAAAATAACAACCAGACCTCAGGCTAACTGTGTAAGCTAACGTACCTGGAACAACACAGGTAATAAGAAAAAAAATCTGCTTCCCTAAACACTTACCTAGCAAATACACAAAGACAGAAACTCCAAGCCTAACAAAAATGGCAGCCAAGATGTTCACCCAGTAACTTGGTCTGTGCAACACATTTACAGAAAGTCGTAACATGTAGATGCAGTAGGAATTTGATGATAAAGCAGGAATCGAGAAATGCAACACAAACCTATAACTCTAAGTCTGGACACAGAACACTCACAAAAAGAACACAGAAAACCCACCAAGGTGCAGAGCAAGAAGAAGAAACTGAGAAGCTAGGTACATTTGTAAACTAGACACCCTGGGAACTAGGGCACAACTAGAGAAACTTGTAATAAACAAGGAGATGCCTACAAACCAGGGACACTTCAAACAAGGTGGAAGAAATGATGTGAACAGCTACACATTAGAAACACTGGAAACAGGAACTAGGAAACAAGAGAACAAACGAGACCTGTAATAAGACAAAAGGCAACAGGGGAAGACGTATATGCTACGTAACTAGGAAATAATGAATCTAGAGAAGAGGGTTCTAGAGACACTAGAAAAAAGGAAAGTGAGCAGATGTACATTTGGGAACAGGAACTAGGAAATCTGGGACTAAGGACAGTTGTATAAGGAGACTAGGAATAAAGGAAACCATCTATTTGGTTAACAAGAAAGAAGAAAACAAGCTACCAAGGAAGCTAGGGACACCAAACTAAAGAAGATTAGAAAGAACGAGGAAGAATTCAGGTGAACACCTGCAGCTCAGGAGACTGGGAACTGAGGTAAAAGGAACCTATGAACAGGAATTAGGAAAGAAGGAAACTAAGGACATTGGTAATTAGGAAGAAGGAAACACGAGGTGATATATAAACTATGAGACTAAGTAATTGATGAAACATTGGAAACTAGGGAAGAAGAACAATAGGGAGGCTAGAAAAAAGGAAGACAGAATCAAGTGAACAGTTGTACATTAGGGAACAGGAACTAAGAAAATAAGGGACGACAACGGACAGTCATATAAGGAGACTAGGGGCAAAGGAAACCATCAATTCAGTTATGAAGATAGAAGAAAACAAGACAGCAAGGAAGCTAGGGACACCAAAATAAAAAAATTATAAAGAAGACAGAAGGATTCAAGTGAACACCTGGACCTCAGGAGACTGGGAACTGAGGTAAAAGGAACCTATGAACAGGAATTAGGAAAGAAGAAAACTAAGGACACTGGTAATATAGAAGGAGGATACAAGGGAACACATAAACTATGGGACTATGAAATGATGAAACATTGGAAACCAGGGACAAAAACAACAATAGGGACACTGGAATAAAGGAATAAATCATCGAGTGAACGGCTGCACTACAAGGGACACTGGAAACTGAGAATCAGGAAATAGCGATCAAGGAGCTAATGACCCTGGTAATAAGGAAGAAGGAAAAATGGAACACATCAACTGTAGGGTTAAGAAAGATGAAACTCTGAAAACTAGAAACAAGGAAGCAAGGGTGATGTGAACAGCTGCAACACAAGGGACACTAACAACTGAGGAACAAATAGAACAAGGAAATGATGGACAACCTGGAAAGGTAGGAGTACAGAAACTAGAGATACTGCAAAAAAGGGAAGAAGGATATCATATACACTAATAAAAGCAAGAAGCTAGGGAATTCTTGTTTATGGACATTGGAAGATGGGGCAAAGGAAACCATGCACTGGTAACAAGAAAGAAGGGAACAAGTTAACAATGAAAAATAGTGACAAGAAAAAAAAAAAAACCCTTCTAAAAAGAAAGAATCACTTTCAAACTAGGGGCAGTGGAGTATAAGAAACATGGAGAAACATGAGAACAAGGAAGTTAGGGATTAACTATTAGACCCCTGTCAGAATTATAATCAGGAGGCGGAGCCAGAGAGCGTTTAGTTTAGTTTAGTTTAGTGCTGATGGCTTTGGCAATAACAATGTGTAAGGAGTTGTAAAGAACTGTAAAGAAAACTTAGTTACAGTAATTAACAGATTCTGTTCAACGGAGAAGAGACGAAATAAACACACATTCCTAAGACAACAGTGCAGATTCCTTCCCCTGGTCCCAATTATAGCATGTTTGTTTTCACGGCGGCCTTCAGCACACTTCAGACTGCGGCGGGTAATAAGGATACGGACATGGAGTGTGTGATTAAACACTCGCTCCTCACTCTCAAAGGAACACAGCTCAGAGCCGAGAATGCGCTTCACTGTGAATCATAATACGCATGCCTCTACTGTCTGTCTCCGCTGCTAGGTGAGACAGGAAACAGTAGGCATTTTATTCCGTCTGTGCCATGAGGTGAGACAGGAAATGGTAACGGTCTGTTACTCCATGCTATGAGGTGATCCAGGAAACAGTAACTGCCTGTTTGTCTAAGTCAAGAAGAAACTGTGACAGTCTACCTGAGTGATGAGGTGAGACAGGAAACTCTAGCAGTCTGTCTGAGTGATGAGGTGAGACAGGAAACTCTATCAGTCTGTCTGAGTGATGAGGTGAGACAGGAAACTGTAACAATCTGTCTGTGAGGTTATGAGGTAAGACAGGAGGGAGAGCATGAAGGAAAAAAGAGAGAGGGAGAGATAGAGAAAGAGACATTGTATAAGAATTCGAGAATATGAAAAAGTAAGACAGCAAGAGACTGAGAACGACAGACAGAAATGAAGAAATAGAGGGTGAGATGAAAGATAAAGAGAGTTAAACAAGGAGAGACAGATACAGAAAGACAATGAAGCCCAGAGGTGAGGAGATAGACAGTGAGAGAAAAGGATTAGACATTAGACATACAGTACTTTACAGTTTATTCTGAACAGACTGTGACTATATCCTACTCCCTCTGAATGCTACAATCTGCATAGTGAGGCCTCTGACAGGACTTTAGGGGTCATAAGTTACAAACAACTGGAACGCTCTGTAACATCTTTTGTCAAAGCCCAAGCTAAAGATTGTTGCTCAATCACACACTTATGTAAACAAGACACCACAACACCAGTTTTAGTCTCGAACAGACAATCTAACAATAGAAACTTCCTCATTTACAAGTTACAGTTCACTGAGTCTGGTTTTGTACAGTAGAAGCACAAGCAAATACAAACGCACCATATGTTACCTAAGCTTCCTGTATAGCAGCAAAGTACAGTATATCACTTTTGACAGTTTTATTCCTTTTAGGGACTATTTACTATTACAAAATCAATCCATCCATTTTCTGTACCGCTTATCCTATACATCCAATAGACAGGGGGAGCCTGGAGCCTATCCCAGGGGACTTGGGACACAAGGCAGGGGACACCCTGGACGGGGTGCCAACCTATCACAGGGCACAATCTCAAACAAACTCCAGACAATTTGGAAATGCCAATCAGCCTAGAGCGCATGTCCTTGGACTGTGGGAGGTAACCAGAGTACCCGGAGGAAACCCCAGAACCATGGGGAGAACATACAAGCTCCAATCACACATGGTGGAGGCAGAAATCAAACCCCCCAACCCCAGGGGTGCGACCATGCTAACCACTAAGCCTAAGGATTAAGTGTCCCCCACTATTACAAAATATAGTTATAATATGATTTAGAACTAAAGTTGATTTTTAAGTGAACGTATCAGCCATTTTCATTACAACACAAAGAATCTCAGGAGCAAAGTGTTCATCAGATATTCTCTTAATGTAATGGTTTTGCATGACAAATAACTGTTAACTGAGTGCTCTGCATAGGCTTCAGCACTTCAGAATGGACCACACCAATATAGAGACAGAAAATTCGACAGTGAGACACGGAGAGAGAAAGACTGTAGTCGTAGGAGTTACTATTACATTAGTTAAGTACACTTTTCGACAAATATCCTTTAAGATATTCGTGTAATTGGTACATATAGAAAAAAATAGAGAAAGGGGAAGAAAGATAGAACAAGGGAGCACATTACCACCCCCACACCCCCCACCCCATTATCAGTGGTGCTGCAGGTGATCAGAGCTCATTAGTTACGTTTAATATTAATGAACAGCAACAGCAATAAATTGCCCCCGCAGGCTTCAGGGAGAAACAGGGCAGGAAAGCAGGGCACTACAAACCGGGCCTTGTGTAAATAATGGCACCGCTGCAGCTGCTGGAGGAACAACTGCAGATCTGCAGCTTGACAGGAAGAGAACTCCAGAGGAAATGTTTGTTAAAGCATTAATGTGTTCTCATAACGACATTTTCCTCATCTCAGCCTGGTTAGATTTAGTGCCGTACACTTCTAAAATCATTAGCCTCCTTCGTCACTTAAACCACAGATTATTCACGCTTGCAACAATTCATTACAATTCATGTTTAGTTTTATATATAAGATGGTAATATTATCTTAAATTCCTCTGAATTTAGGTTTAGCTTTTCCTAAAGTACACATACACTCACCAGTCTCTTTAATTGGAACACCTGTACCCCTGTTCGTTTATGAAATTATTCAGTCATCCAATTATGTGGCATCAGCGCAATGCATAAAACATCTCGGGGCTTTTGACCGTGGCATGGCTCTTGGTGCCAGATGGGCTGGTTTGAGTATTTCAGAAAATGTTGATCTCCTGGGAGTTTACACAGAATGGTGTGTGTGTGGGGGGGGATCCAGTGAGCACAGTTCTGTAGGAAGAAACACCTTGTTGATGAGAGAGGTCAGAGGAGAATGGCCAGATGCTTTGAGCCAAAGGCTAAGGTAACTCAAATAACCACTCTTTCAAACATGCTGAGCCAAAAAGCATCAGATATTTTAACATCAACAAACACAAGGTGTGACCCAAAAACAAATCCAAAAAAATAGAAGCAGAATTTTCCATTCAATGACAGAGTGCAAAAAACGTAGAAAATCAAGCACAGCATTCACAAGCAATTATGTTAATCAGAATTTTAACATCTGGACATGGTGGACTGGAGCACAGGAATGGAGGTGGAGTTCTGGAACAATTACAAAGAGACAAAACAAGCCCGCTTAGCACTGCACAGAAAGACACTGACCAATGCCAGTAGACAAGTTTGTTGGGTTTTGTCAGATCAATGTGTTAACTGTGTTGCCATCTGTCGGCGTTTGTCGACGTTAGTTTTCACCGACTGGCATCTGTCGGGTTGTTTAAAGTCTGAGCAGTGTGGTATGATTTTCCAACTTAATCTGACCTGGGCATGAACCATTGCCATGATGATGAGGCAAGTGTCCTGCAAAGACCATGGACCATTTTTTTCGTTAAAAAATTGCTTAAAACATGTGCAAATTGGACAAAAAAGTTAGATTTATCATAAAACTTGCCTCAGGTGTTATCACTGTTTGCAGGATGACCAGATCGATAAAGCCTATCTAACATGAGACTAGGTTAGATTGGTGTCGCTAGCCAAGGAGAGGAACAACTAAGCTCTCACTGTATGGGTTTAGCTGCTACAGTGCCATGCAGAGTACGTTATCTCTCTTTACGCTCTGCTCATATCATGTTCACATAACATGATACTCATATAGACATTTACACACCTTGTTTTCCTGCTCAGCATCAGAGGATGTTACTGTTTCAGTTTCAGTCAGTGTTTGGCAGAATTGACACGTCAGCCAATAAGACACGAGTATTTCCACACATTTCCTGTAAACATGTCTGATTGGTTTTGCCTTCATTTACTGAAGATGCAAAATGACCACACTGCCATCTACTTTTACTGATGTTCAGTTACATAGTGACAAACCGCTCCAAGTGGCGAATTATTCAGGGCTAAAAAAAAAAAAAAAGTCTCCGGGGCTACAGCCCTAAGTGCCCAGGCCAGGTTATGTCCTCTGCATTGCACATCCTCTGTCTGCAGTTCTTTGTATAAATGTAAGTAAGTGTCCTGTCTCTCACATCATAACAACCAAGGCTTCACCCACAACAACTTTCATTTCACTCTTCGTATTTTCAGGTGAAAACTGACTGTCCTTAAAAATGTTTGTTGGTGTCTGTTGGGTCAGTGTAAACATGACAGTCATTTTCCCCAACCATCTAAATCCAACAGCCAACTTTTTAAAAGTTGATTATCGGTGTTGGTTGGCGTCTGTCTGTGCAGTGTGAACCGGGCTAAAGAGAGCATTCAGCAAATAGACAGAATACCACAGATTAGGGCATAGAGAGTCTCAATATGAGCATAGCTTAATAAAACTATTATGAAGTCAAGTCAAATGGGTTTTTATTGTCATTCCTCTATATAGCTTGTGTACATTGGAACGAAATGTCGTTTCATCAGGACCATGGTGCAACACAGAACAGCACACAGGACTACATAAAGTGCGAATACACAACAGTGTGAGACAAATGCAAGACAATAAATACACAGGACAATAAATATGCAAGACGATAAATACACAGAACATGGACAGGACAAGTATAGCAGCAATATTGGCAGCAGTTCCATAATAAACGTGACTGATGTAGCTATGTAAAGTGGTACTGAGTCTTAATGGGTTAGGTGTTTGACTAGCTCAGGTGAGCATTGGGAGGCAGCAGAGTGTTGAGTAATTTGACTGCCTCTGGGAAGAAACTGTTGTGGAGTCTGCTGGTGGTAGTACGAATGCTCCTGTACCTTCTGCCAGATGTCAGGAAGGTGAAAAGTCCATGAGAGGGGTGAGAAGAGTCGATCGCAATACTGGTGGCGGTTGTTGAATGAGGTGTTGATGGTGGGTAGAGAAACTCAGGTGATCTTTTCTATCAGATATTGTCTCAAAGCAGCTTTACAGAAAAACTCAGTGAGTGAACATAAGGAAGAAACTGGGATGCCCGAGGAAGTCCTAGGATGAGCAAAGGACAGTCATCATGATTACAGCAGCTGGTCTAAGGTACAAATCTACAGTATCCAGGTTAGCTTATTCACTAAAGCAAGCCTGGGATTTGGCCATGCCTTTTCTGGGAAGTGGTAATCTTTATGTTACCCAAAATCTGATTTTGCTACTAATTTTATTTTTTGGTTAGCACGTTGGCTTCGTACCTCCGGGGTTAGGGGTTCGATTCCCACCTCTGCCCTGTGTGTGCGGAGTTTGCATGTTCTCCCTGTGCTTCGGAGGTTTCCACTGAGTACTCTGGTTTCCTTCCCCAGTCCATGCATGCATTGTAGGCTGATTGGCCTTTCCAAATTGTCCGTTGTGTGAATGGGTGTGCGATTGTGCTCTGCAAAAGGGTTGCACCCCGTTCATGGTGTCCCCCGCCATGTGGCCCAATTTCCCTGGGATAGTCTCCAGGCTCCCCACAACCCTGTGTAGGTAAGTGGTACAGAAAGTGGATGGATTGATAGATTTATCATCATATGTGTCTCACTACCAGTCCAGTGTGGCTGAACACATTAGTAGTAATAAAGCACATCTAACAAAACAAACGAGTCGTGTACTTCAATGAAATAACACTACATTTGCTGAAATATCTTAGATTATTTTGGATACACAAAAATAGCATTAGTACTAACATGGTCAACAATCTGACCTCCTTTTAGCAGCTTCTGTCAATACAGCATTCATAAAGATCCATTAATGAGCTATGATTTGGTCATAATCACGCATCCAGCTGAGACTAATGTTTCCATTGAGCTTTTCTAGGCTGTAAGATAAACAAAAACAACAATAAATAAACAGAGGAGTTTAAAACACACACAAAAACAATTAACCCTGTGTGTTAGGAGCCTATTATATTACTTGCCATCATCTGAATGAGATATATGGCATGGCATCACACATAGTTTGAAACAAAGATACTGAGATATAGCTAAATATCACTCTAGCACCTTTTAACCCGTTAAACTCTCCAATTATTATTCTGCTAATTATTTCAAAGCATATTATTCAGTAAGTGCCATGAATTATGTAGTGACTATGGTGACACTAAATGGCGAATTAAATGAGAAAGGGCTGTAAGTCTGGACCAAATGATGATGGTCCTGGGAGTTTTAGGGGTTAACACAGTTTACAGATTACACCAGTCCTCTTCCATTGCTTGTCCAATTCTCCTCCTGTGAAATGCATCAACTCTGATATTCTCTTTGATTTTGTAATAGATGCAGAAGTTTGATCTTGATAAAGATCAGAGACCTTTTACCCTTCCTGTTTGCCTCCTAATCACACACATCCTCCCTCTACTCTAATTTTGTACATTAGCACACCATCATGTAGGATAAGTGTCCTCAGAGAAGAGATGCATTTGTTATCGAGACGACGTAGTGTTAACCTTGCTATTCCGATTGGTTTTTCCAACAGGGCAGTGTGAAAAATTCCAGTAAGCGATTGACAAGATTTTCTCTTCTGAAAATGAAAAGCTTAATTCAATTCCATTTTTATTTTTGTAGCACTTTTCAACAACAATGTCACATAGCAGCGCTAAAGAACTGCGGGATTGTACACCCAACGCAAGGCTAAAGCTTCTTGAGGCATAATGAGGAAAAAACCTTGAGAGGAGCCAGACTCAAGAATGGAACCCATCCTCCTCCAGGCTTGTGATTATTAACCTTGTGATGAAATACAATATAAGTGTACTAAGCTGTTACATACCAGTCCAGGGTCAGGCCATAGAAGAATGGTTAATAAATGGTTTTATAGATAAGGGAGATGTATGACTTACATAGCACATAGATGTAAAATAAAAAATGGGAACATTTTGTATACAAACTGTGGGCATCTGTCACGTATTCCACGTAATGAAGGTTAGGACGGATACAAGTGCAGATAAGAGTTTATTTAGAGAGAGACAGGCAGACAAATCCAAAACAGGACACAATAGCGAGGTCAAGAAACAGGCAATGGGTCAGGCGATTGGCAAACAGGCATAAACTGGACAAGGCTAGAATCAAGAATGAGAAACAAGGTACATGGAACAAGGAACATGAAACAAAATGAGGAACAGGGTATAATAGCTTGGTACGGTGATAACACTCAATACAACGCAAAGTCATGGTGTTCAAGAAGTCTCTTTTATAGCGTAGATGGAGTGAGTGTGAGATTGGCAACAGGTGTGGGTGTGTGATTAGAATTCTGGCGAAGGTGAACGTATGTGTGTGTGTGTGTAGTCCATGGCGGCCATGTTTGTTTTTATCACTTAGAAGAAGACTTTATTTGTCACATACACATTACAGAACCGTGACGTTCTTTTGTCGGATATCCCATCATGTTAGGAAACAAGGGTCAGAGTTGGAAGTCACCCATAAAACAGCACTCTTGGAGCAGATGTGATTAAGGACCTTGCTCAAGTACCCAACAGACTGGTGGTGCTGGTGCTTGAACCCCAAACCTTCTGGGCTGTAACTCAGAGCCTTAACTGTTGAGCCACCACTGCCATGCACTTAAGGTTGACCCAGAACAAAACCAAAGGAAAAAAAAGAGAACGTAGACTTTCCCTTTCTCCTTTCCTATGCAGAAACACACACATAAAACCCAATCCTCAAACAAAATGGCAGTCACATGCTGCAGCCAATGAAACAAACTCACTATATGCAGAATATTTCCACAACCAAGGATATGAAAACATTGTAAGAGTCTCGATATGACCATAGCTTAAAGTATTAGTTGCCATGTAGCCACATTTTTTAAAATAATTAAAAACAGAGATTCTATTTTTTTACAATATTGAAATCTTGAGTGTTAGCCAATACTGAGCCGATGTATATTTTTGTAACTACTTATCAATTACCCCATTAGCTATTTTAACTGATGTGTTTCATTTAAGAAAACCATCAGATTCATCCACAGAGAGGAGCAGAGCCTGAACACAAGCCACGTAAGAAAAAATAAATAACTCCGCAAGTAACTTGCAGATGGGAGCTAGAGCGGCAAAGCTCAGTAGTGCAGCTTTAAAGAAGCAGAGCAAATTCTGTTATTATTATTATTTATTCCTTTTCCAATTTCCGATCCAGCATTCTGATCCTGCCGATATCGTCCCGATATCAATACTGCATTCCATTCCCTTCTCTTACTTCCACTCCAACCCACCATCAGAAGGAGTGCTGAGTATGGGAAGGGATTTTGGGGCTCCATATCAGTATTGCTGAGATCAGTTCTGTTTCCAGTGTACAGTGATGAGAGAAAACTGGTGTGGTTTCTTTTCCAATCCGCCACTGGTAGGGTACCAAAGGATCCAGGTGTTGAATTTTTAATACCTGCTTCAATAGGACCTAATGGACTTTGGGAGTGTGGCTCAGAAGGAAGATGAAGAGAAGAGATGGGACGGGACAGGACAGGACAGGACAGGACAGGAAAGGTCTTTCCATGTTGGATTCAGCGGTTCTATAATCACATCATACTCCAGTCTTCTCTCAAATTGGTGAAAAAGAAACTATAATACCAATTTGTATGAGCTCTCGGATTTAAATGTGAAGTGGAGAGAGAGAATAAACACTCACTGTGTATCACTGAGATGAAGAGAAGATCGAGTGTGGATATTAGAAGGAACAATTAGAGCAGTATTGGTATAAAATCTGATGTCTGAAGTAATACTGACAATTTGAAGTGAACTGGGTCAGTGGTAAAGAACGCTGCTAAGTAGTGCACTCTACAGAAGTGTTAAAACAGTTAAAGAAACTCAAGCTCAGACTCTGTCAAAGGAAAATACAAAGTGGAGCAACCACAAATAATGAGGCAGTCGATTTTTTCTTTCTAAATCTGCATAAACATGATCCAAACACAAGCCAATGAATAAATGAAATTTTGTCAGTACACACTTTGAACTGAGGAAATTCTGTTTACTCCTGTAATGGACAAACATGCATAATAAGGGTATGAAGAGCGGCCAAGACTTTTCATAACCATGAAAATGACATTTTCTCCCAGGCTTAGTGATTTGCATTTACAAGGCACACATATTCACCCGACATCCACGCAGTCATTTATAAATCACATTATTATCTTTAGTTCACCTCCTCTCTCTGGCTGAAGGCTCTATATTCACAATAATGGTGCACACTCTGAATTGCTGACATGGAAAGGCGTTAGTCATCAAGATAACTACAGTGAATATTTCCTACCACTTGTTTTTATTGGAATTTCAAATATGCATATCAGACAATCTGAATGGAAAGCAGTAATTTTGTTTGGCTAAGTTGTATCCATTACTCTGTTGGCACAAAAACAAATATTATTAACATTTGGGACATTTGGCTTGTCACCAAACCTTTCATTTAAAAAAACTCAATTATTTCTTGTTGGGTATTAGAGTTGGGTTAAGGTTAATGGGGTTAGGGTTAGGGCTACTGAGGTTATACTTATGGTTATTGATAATTATGTTAGGGCTACTGAGGTTATAGTTATGGTTATTGATCATTATGTTAGGGCTACTGAGGTTATAGTTATGGTTATTGATCATTATGTTAGGGCTACTGAGGTTATAGTTATGGTT
>JANDJT010000012.1:4231827-4245627 GCA_024331685.1 Stegophilus panzeri | reverse complement strand
CCTTGATGATCCTCAAACCTTTTGGGAGAATGTTCTGTGGACTGATGAGTCGAAAATGGAACTGTTTGGAAGACAGGAGTCCCGTTACATCTGGCGTAAACCAAACACAGAATTCCACAAAAAGATCATTATACCTACGATCAAGCATGGTGGTGGAAGTGTGATGGTGTGGGGATGCTTTGCTGCTTCAGGGCCTGGGCAACTTGCAGTAATTGAGGGAAACATGAATTCTGCTCTCTACCAGAAAATCCTAAAGGAGAATGTCTGGTCTTCAGTCTGTAAGTTGAAACTCAAGCATAACTGGATTATGCAGCAAGACATTGGTGTAAGTCCTAGTCCTAGAAGTAAGTGAAAGACTGATCTCCAGTGTCTTGGGAGTGTTTGATTGCCATTATTGCTGCTAAAGGTGGCACAATTAGTTTTTACAGGTGAAAGGGGAGAAAATCGTATTGAAAGATTTCATTACAATTCCACTGAAAGACCACCTTCATACCTCTGCATTTATAACTTTACATATAGAAAAACTACATTACTGGCAAAATCTTAAAGAGATATAAGTTTACAGTGGGAAATGAGTCCCAACTTTGATTTTGAACATCGTCTACATCAGTCTCTGTTTCATTACATGAAGTTAAGATCACTAGTGGAATTTATACACGATGACTCATTGTCATCTCTTCACCCAACTGATCTCTGTTCATGCTAACATCGGTGGAGAAATAAACACTGATTAATTCTCTTGACTAAATGTCTTGATAGTCATGTCTTTTATTAGGTCATTGGAACTTTTTAAATCATTGTCCACTGTCGTCTCTTCAGAGTGTGTAAGTGTTCTTATCTTTTTTGATGATGATGTGAGCTTCATCAAAATGTACCATTCATTGCATGAGAAAAGTACACTTAGCTAGCAAGACATCGGTAGGCAAACTGACAGCATTAACTGGCTCCTTACACATTTTTACATGCAGATAGCCAAGGTAAAAGATGCACTATTTGGGTGTGTCTCGATCAGCTACCTAGCTCCCTAGGTGGTGAATCAGTATATCATATACATGAGTTGGGGCACTGGTAAGGACCCTGTCTCACTACACATTGGGACACCGGTAAGTCAATTTCCGGCAACATGGCTACATACTCACGTTGTAAAACGTCACCTGAAAAATATTTATGTTTTCTGTGTCATATAAATTTGTTAGCTTAATCACATGCATTTCTGTCATGGTACGTCAAGCAGGATCGTAGCCTAGCTAGTGGATTTTTTTTTTTTAATCATTAAACACTTAAAAAGTCTTTAGACTCAAACGGAACATATATAGAACATCAAAAAAAGTTAAAAATCACTAACATAAGTAATGATTTGAGAGTCACAACAATGATAACGAATTACTTACAGTGCATTTGTAGATGAAGTTGGTTGAGAGTTCGTCCCCCATTTTTTTCAAGCTGAGAGACTTCAGAAAACATGATGCCATTTCCAGTATGGGAACATAGTGAGACTTGATGCTCCTTGGTTTTTGTGGTGCATTGTGAGATTTTTTTTAAAGAGCAAACGTTCCAGTGCACTGGAAGGTGTTTGTGATCGAGACAGCCCTTAAAGTAGCCGACTCCCTCATCAGTGCCCTGACTTATAGTTTGCTGGGCAGATCCATTTAGTTCACATTTCATCTCTCATAGCATGACTGTCCTTTTCATTCTATTCAGACGATTACTTATGTATTCCTAACACACTGTATTCAACGTTTGGTACGTTTGGTAGACACAAGGCACACCAAGCTGACCATCTAAAAGAGACAATAATAATAATAATAATAATAATAATAATAATAATAATAATAATAATAATAATAGCTTGATACTCTATAATAGCACACTATTCCTTGTGAAAGATCTTTGAAAGAAAGCTGAAAACTTTTAAGTCCTGTTCAGTTAGAATACTTTCTCATTCTTTACAGGTTCACACAATCCCATACATATTAATAAGTACCTCAGATAGAGTGTAGTAGGGTGTGCAGTAAGGTCCAGCGGTGACTCCATTTGCTGTGCAGGCTTAGAGCTTTTAGAGTTGCTTTTGTCCTCTCATGCTGTTGTCGAGAATTTACTGTGCCATGGCATCCCAGCATGGTTTGGCAACCTGACCGTCCAGCTGAAGTCTTAGATTAGCTACCTCACACAAAGAGCCATGAAAATTATGGGAGTCAGACAGCTTCCCACCCTTCAGGCAGTTTATGCAAAAAGCATAGACAGGTTTATAGAATAATCTCAGACCCAGGTATAAATGGGCTTGCACAACTGAGCACTCCATATGTTTTAAGGAGAAATATGTAAAATAAAGTTTCATTTTAAGGCATCTTATTCACTGTTAGTAAAATTACACAAAAGGCTGATTTCTTTCTAGCTCAGACTATAGAGTCACGCAGCCTATCAGAGACAGTTGTGTCAAGTGATCACTGACAGTAAATTCCCCCTAGTATTTGTGTGCGTTGGGGCTAAGTAATTTATGCCTGCTTCACTGAGACATTCATAATATATCAGGAGCAGTGATTAAGAATATGTATAATGCAATGAAAGAGATGGACAAATTTTTCAATTACTGCTTTCCCAAAAAAATGCCTTTGGAATAGAAACTAGAAGTAAATTGCATAAGCACACATTGTCCAATCAAAGTACAAATTATGCTAATGGACCAATGTGTTATGTAACGGACTCGAACAGGAAGCAAGTGCAAGTTCAAGTATTTATTTACAACTAAGGTCAATGTACATGAAACGTGACACGAGGTTTTAAACATTAAACTAGAACCGAGGCATGAAACATGGAACTAGAACAGGACCTGGAAACACTACCGCTTAGCATCCAAGTAGCTAACACATACATGGAGTCAACCATTTAACTAGAACTGAGGCATGAAACACGAAACCAGAACAGGACATGGAAACACTACCGCATGGCACCATTACACATTTACACACTTAATACTGCGCGACGTGTGCCGCAACACGAGGGGTTTAAATAACCAATGCAATTTACCTTAAACGCTGACAGCTGGTAACAATTAATGCACACCATCGACAAAAAACCAGTGACTAAACAAGGAGGAAAAAAACAGAAACAAACGCACATGTCTGTTGTAAACAAAGTCTCCATAGTTCATACGTAACCCGTGAGCATGTGCTTGGTCTGGTTCGTGCACGTGCGTGCCCTCCGGCTCTTCGTGCACATCGCCGCCGCAGCGCCATCTGCCGGCGAGATCGTGACACAATGACAGAATCAAAAGTTTGGGTACTTTGTTTTGAATGAAAGCAGGTAAATGCCAGCTTTTCTGTTTACCATGCTTGATTTAATTTTTTCATGATTACAGACCTGAGCCACATCACTTTCACGAATGGTGGTCTTTGAATCTATCTTTCAATGAGTGTGTGTCTGTGTCCCTGTGTGTATGTCTAATAGTAGTCAATTCTAATCGTTTCTAAATAGTAATGCAGAGTTTCTGATTGATGATAGAAATTTTATGGGAATTTCCTCCCATATCCTCCACTCAGTGTGTACTCAGATGCAAGCATACAATTGCCCCAGTGCTCATTAAAAGCATTAGATAACAGATAAACATTATGTTTGAGTGAGGCTGTTGCACTAAGATGATTTTTTTTTTTATTGCGGGGGGGGCTGTTAGGGGGTGATAAGGAGTAAATTATCTTATTTTATTAGTTGAGCTAAGAGGTCCAAACTGCAACATTGAGTGGTTTAAGCCACTAAATCAGAAGAAAAAGGACATTTGACAGTAGGACTCATGGTATAGGAGGTATCAAGTAGAACAAATTCCTTTCAAAATTGGTGCTTCTATGTCTTTCTAATCCCTATTGCATTTTTTCTGAAGATTAAGAAGAAAAAGAAGAGGTAATGGTTTTGTTACCAATGCTGGGATTTGAACAACGTTCGGGGCACAAAGCCTACTCTACTCCCTTCATCTCCACTCTTATTGACCAACACATGATACCACCTGACACTCAATTCAGTTTTATTTGTATAGTGCTCTAAAAATGTCTATTTGTATAGACATTTTCACAACACAGCTGTACAGCAATCCAGATCCCAGAGGAGCCAGAGGTGACATGACAGGAGATGAGATGAGGAAGAAACCTTGAGAGGAACCAGACTCAAAATAGAACCCATCGTCTTCAGATTATAAATCATTACAGTATACAGGTGTAAAAGAGTAAAGACAAACACAGTCCTGGGATGAGCACGAGACAGTTTTATAACAGTTATGACTTAGTTATTTATAGTATCCAGGTGAGATTGTCTATTAAAGCACTGACCTTTGGGAAAGTGCAAATCCTTAAGGGTGTCCATGTGAAACCATCTACAGCAGCAGACGTTGAGCCACAAATGCAGAAACAAGATGAATCCTCTATCAGCCATGCCTTACTGAACTCCTAATGCTTTGAGCCAATCAGAACACACTGTTTTGGAGTTATATTAGTCAATCATGATAGACTTTCATTTGAGAAATATGGTTTAACTCATAGTCTGGTGAAATAAAAACAGGACTTGAGTGTCCGTCCGGACTTTTAGATATGACTGAACGTGTGCGCGGCCATGATATGATGCCGGATCTTACAATTAGCCTTCAATAACGTTCCTCTTCTCCGACGCTGTGTTTCATTACATGCTTCGCTTCACCTTATTAAAGGATGATTGTGTGCTCAAAAAGCAGCAACACAAATTCAGAACACACACACATCCTTATGGATGTATACACTCTAAAGGGCTTGCTTGTGTTTCTCGGGTGGTATTTTATTGGGAACGAATCAGATGTCATTTTTCACATGTGGGCAAAACCACATTTTCATCATTATACACAGTTTATCGATGTTGTTTTGAGACAATCCCAGCATGCCAAGGAGCGTTATAGATATTACGTTCAATTCCTTCAGTAAAGGAAGCAATATAACGAAATGAGCAAGCGTAAATCAACTGTACAAGCTTTTTAAATGAGCATTTTAGCCAAGAGGCGCTCACCAAGACTAATGGCCATGATACATTTTATTTCTTATGCTAAAAGACTCGTCAAATGCAAGCTTGACTGTAAATGGTTTACTTAACGTTTTTGTCTGCTTTATGAATATGCCTCATTTCTGCCTTTTATGCTGTTTATCTATTAACTCGCTGCTGTAAATGAGGACCCGACCTCAATGTATTTCACAAGTCTGAATCAATGAAATACAAAGACTAATTTAATTATAAATATACTGCATGTGATGATGTATGAGGCTTTCTAAAAGCAGGCAAGCGGACAAAGACTTCTTTCATCCACCCATCCACTTGCTCATCAGCGTCTATTGGGAATCCTCTAGTAATCCCGTTAATTAATTTCATAAGAGAATAATTAAAGGAGCGGGTGCCTTATCCTCTCTATAGGATGAGAAAGAACTCGGGTTTTGACCTAAATGTGACAATCTGAGAGCAATATTTCCCAAAGTGTTAGAGTTCGTCTGAAGCGTGTGACTGGATGTCTTCATTAGTTCTAATCTCCACTCAGGAGGAATTACTCTAGCGTTAATTATGCCTCTGATATTCTGATAAAGCTTGAGCTAACAAACCATAACCTCCTCATATCAGGTGTCTGTCTCCAAGCTATTGTTAATTAATTCATGCTGGTAGTGTGATTACAGTTATATTAAAAGCCACTTTAACGTGACACTCTATCTACACCAGTGGATCTGTGATACTGTAAGACAGTCTAAGTTTGTGATTTAAGTGACTCTTTGTAGTCCTTGGATTTGTTATACACTGATATCCAGTTTCAGATGGTTTATAAAAAACATTTCAACTGTATGTTGGTGAAATATAGTTATAAATGCATAAGTAGAGGTGTCAAAGTATGCTACAGCATTATTGATAAAAAAAAATGTTTCCATAATTTTGGGCTGTTTGCCAGAATCATCCTGCATCATCCTCAGATGAGTTTTTACCCCAAAATGCCTAATATATTGTATATATTTAATGCTGTTACATTAAAATGAATCTACTTGAACCATTTAGGGGTAAAGTCGAAACATGAAAAATCTGACTTGTGCTGGAAATATTTAAATAACCAAAGAAGAGGTGAGCCTAGTTTTAAAGCATTCATCATGCAAATGTCAACTGACAGAAAGTTAAAATTGGATTAGTTTTTTTATCTTTTGCTGAGAAAAATGCAGAAGTGCCTAGAGGCCTGCTTACTTGCCAGCTTTCCTGCTGTGTTCATTGCTGAAACGTGGGTCCACTTTGTGCTTTGTGAAGCCGGGATTTTCCACAGGGTGGCAGCCAGTAGGTTAAAAATAGGCACGATCAGTAGATTTCCCAAGGAGACAGTTGGTAGGTTCAACAGGGAAGTCACTGGGTGGGTTCCAGAGGTAGGCAGTCTATAGTTTCAAAGAGAGGCATTCTGTAGGTTCCACAAGAAGGCAGACAGTAGGTTCCATATGAAGGCAGTTGGTAGCTTGCTTAGAGAGGCAGTAGGCAGGCAGGCAATCTGTAGGTTCCACAGAGGCAGTCAGTAGGTTCCACAGAGAAGCAATTGGTAGATTCCACAGGGTGGCAGTAGGTAGATTCCACAGAGAGGCAGTTGGTAGGTTCCACAGAGAGGCAGTTGGTAGGTTCCACAGAGAGGTAGTTGGTAGGTTCCACCGAGAGGCAGTAGGTAGGTTCCACAGAGAGGCAGTAGGTATGTTCCACAGAGAGGTAGTAGGTAGGTTCCACAGAGAGGCAGTCTGTAGTTTCCACAAGGGGGCATGTGGCAGTTTCCACAGGAAGACTGTAGTTACCCTGTAGTTTCCATGGGAAGGCAGTCTATAGTTTCCACATGGAGGCAGTTTCCACATGAAAGCAGTCTGTAGTTTCCACAGGGAAGTCTGTTGGGTCCTCAGAGAGGCAGTCTGCAGTTTCCACAGGGGGTGAGGCAGTAGTTTCCACAGGGAGGCAGTCTGTAGTTTCCACAAGGAGACAGTCTGTAGTTTCCAAAGGGAGGCAGTCAGTAGGTTCCAGAGAGAAGCAGTTGGTAGGATCCACAGAGAGGCAGTAGGTAGGTTCCACAGGCAGGCAGTCTCTAGGTTCCACGAGGAGGCAGTATATTACTTTACGTAGAAAGGCTGTAGTTTCCATATTGAGGCAGTCTGTAGTTTCCACAGGAAGGCAGTCTGTAGTTTGAACAGGGAGTCAGACCGTAATTTCCACAGAGATGAATTCTGTTGGGACCACAGAGAGGCAGTCTGTAGTTTCCACAGGGATGCAGTCTGTAGTTTCCACAGAGAGGAAGTCTGTTGGGTCCTCAGAGAGGCAGTCTGTAGTTATGCAGTCTATAGTTTCCACAGGGAGGCAGTCTGTTGGTTCCTCAGAGAGGCAGTCTGTACTTATGCAGTCTATAGTTTCCACAGGGAGGAAGTCTGTTGGTTCCTCAGAGAGGCAGTCTGTAGTTATGCAGTCTATAGTTTCCACAGGAATGCAGTCTGTAGTTTCCACTGAGAGGAAGTCTGTTGGTTCCTCAGAGAGGCAGTAAGTATTTTCCACAGGGAGTCAGGTGGTAGGTTCTACACAGAGACACTCACCACAGGTTCCACCCACATTACTGAAAGTCATGAAATGAGGACACACATATTTCAGACTCAGTGTTTCCTGAAAGAGTTTCCTTGGCATAAAATGTATTATCCATTATATGTTCTATGGCTCATTTCACTGTTAAAGGGCACACAGCTTTGCCACCACACTTGAATACAGCAATAAAATAAAGGTTCTAACATTCAGCAGGCGTGACTCTTGTCTTCTGCAAAAAGATAAATACCCAAATCCATACCCCAAAGCAACTTTTTATCCTCTTAATCGCATCTTATCACTTCGTCTGAGCTGCATTGTAATTTAGCTTGCTGTCTTGCAAATGTATTCTTCTAAAGTGTGAAATTAAACAAACAGTTATGCGTAAATCACTATGTGAAGACCAGTGTTGTTGCTGAGGAGCCGGCTGATTACAATAAAAGTATTTTAATTTGCTTGTAAATGTTGCCAGGTCTGGGTGATATTAGTGAAACCAGGGAGACCTAGCAGTCAATTTTCTTTTAAATTTATACATGAATGAGTAAAAAAGGTGCTAAAAAAAAAGAAAAGGTGAGTCCGTGTTATTTCACATTTTAAAAGGTACATAAACTGAGTTCAACTGGGCAGTGAAAGTCAAATATATTAATATCCCATTACCTACAGGCTATATGATGATGTTTAATCATCCTTGCATTAAAAGAGTGATCAAGTGAAATAGAGAAAGGTCAAGTAAACCATAGTCCAGTACCCAGAAACCAGTGTCAAGCCGTAATCATAAACACATGTGTAAAGTTAGTCACAAACTCGTAGCATCTAATGTAGTGTTTTCTTTGTTTGTCACCTAAAAAAAATATTATTTAACACGTAAACATGTTAACTTGTCCAGACAACATAACAGATTTATCATTCCCCGAACCAAAAGTTCAAAACGTCGTTCTACACTTGCTATCTCACTTTGATCATGTTTTAAAAAAGGAACATTATATATATATATTGTAGCTATTCCAAACTTGAAATTTCATATTTCTTGCTATTTCTAATGTCATAATTAGAAATAATTAGCAGAGTATGTAGCTGGCTAGAATGACAGTGACAGTAACCCTCACAACATGCATCTTTTTATATATAATATTTATAAGTGACTCATGGGTCATGTGATCGAGTTATAAAAATGTTATAAGTTAATAACCTACAGTGAATAGTGAGATAAGTCCTGCCAGCATCTAGGTACAACCTCTAATGTCCTCCATGCACCAATATATCCATGGATCATATATATTCCAGAGACACCGTCTGTGATGCTGGTGAATGTCTCTGCTTGTTTCACTGTATTATATTCACTACCAAGTGGCCAAATTATTTTATTGAATTGGAGCCAGAGGGCAAGATGATGTAAATATATAGTCCATTTATTAAACCTGCGCCAAAAATGATTGTAATAGTCCATGGCAGGGGTCAAGGCAAAGGCAGACATGGTCAACACAGGCATATCCATTATCATTATCCAGGAACAGGCAGACAGAGGTCAAAACCTGAGAAGCACTATAAAGATCTCTGAATAAACAAGAGTGTGACACTATAGAAACACAGCTCAGAATTACAAGAGGCATGTGAGAATTTCGAGAGTATTCCACACACAAGGGGTTATACGTTCATGTGAAAAAATAAGTACACCCCATGGAAACTGTTGTTGTTTTTTTTTACATATTTGGACAAGCAAACATTTGATCCTCATTGAAACAGTGCCTATTAATAAGGGTGATACACACTATCAAATGACACATAAAACTGACATCTTATAGTAATTTTCACAATTTAAATAATAAAAAAAATCATGATTTTCCATCAGTCACATGGAAAAAGTAAGGACACCCCTACATTTGTCACACCTTTAAATCAAGTGTTCAGGATTGGGTGCCATTGATTAGAACCTGATTATGGAGTGCAGGTGAAACCTGTCTTATTTATAACCCTCTCATATCTAGTGTCTGGTTTTTCCTTTGTTATTGAGGTGTGTGGTGTCATCATGCCAAGATATAAAGAGTTCTATAAGGCCTTCAGATAAAAGGTTGTGGACGCCTATGAGTCTGTCAAGGGATTTTTACAGATCTCTAAATTATTTGAAATACATCCTTCCATTGTAAAGAAAATAATCTACAAATGGCGCAGATTTCAAATGACTGCCAATGTGTCCAGGACTGGTCGTCCCAGTAAACTCAGCCTAAGAGCAGACCGTCTGATGCAAAAAGATGTCTCCAAGAACCCTAAAATTTCATCACAGGATCTGCTAGTAAGTCTTGCAACTGTGTCAGAGTGCCACAGTAACAGTAGACATGTTTGGTGATGACCAAAGACAGCTTTTCAGTAGAAGCACCTCATACCAACTGTGAAGCACGTTGCTGGTAATGTTATGGTTTGGGGTTGCTTCGCTGCCTCAGGGACTGGACAGCTTGCATTCATTGATTCAAATATGAATTCTGCATCATACCAAAAATTCTTTGAAGATAATTGTGAGGCCATCTGTCCAAAAGTTGGAGTTGAACAGAAACTTTTCAACAGGATCCTAAACACACTAGCAAATCCACCAAGAAATGGCTCAAAAAGAAGAAATGGAGGGTTAAGGAATGGCCTAGTCAAAGCACAGATTTGGATCCCATTGAAATGTTGTGGAGGGATTTGAAATGAGCAGTACATGCAAGAAAACCCTCAAACATATTGCAACTTAAAGAATATTGCATGGAAGAGTGGACAACAATGCCAGCAAGCCTGGTGAGCAATTAGTCTAAACACCTACAAGAAATGAATTATGTTAAAGAGGGCAATACTAGCTTCTTTGGCCAAGGGTGTACTTATTTTTTCCACAAAAGAATATCAACTCTATTGCTATTTCTGTTGAAGAAATTAATGAAAATGCCAATTTTCATTGTGGTTTTGTTCAAAGTATATCGACTTTTTTTAATAGGTGCTGTTTCAAGAGGATCAAATGTTTGCTTGTCCAAATATGTCAAAAAAAAGCCAACAATTTCCACGGCATGTACTTATTTTTTCACATGACTGTACTTGCATGACATGAAAATAAGATATAAAAGACACAATGAGACTAATTACTAGAACAGCTGAAAACAATGATTAGAGGTTCTGCAAAGTAAAAATAAATTGTTTGACACACACACAAAAAAAATAGACACCCAGCTGGCAGAGGATGTTATTAGAGCGGACAGGAAGTATTTGATAGGGTCTATGAAGGTTAAGTTGTAGAAATTCAAAAATAACTTTTAAGCAATGTTCTAAAAACATCTGCTGTAATAACAATTTTCAGTGTAATAAATAAAACGCTTGGAGATGTGTTCGACTTGGAGAGTTACTCTTACCACCCTGAAATTGATTATTTCCCAATAACAACATGTCCTGATATGTTTCATTCTTCTTATACCACAGCAGTTTACCAAAGTTAACATTTTTATCAATTAAAGAATGACACATCATACTTTTTTTCTATTTATAGTAAAGTTTAATTTTATGGGTTGTACACAGAACAAGGTAGTTCCATTTTATCACTTAAACACGTGTTTATAGCAGCTATAAACAGTTGTTCCCTCACCAGCATAAACTCCTTTATTCTGAAGACTTTCCCATTTTGGAAAGTTTATTAGAACAGCTTTAGATATGACTGTTACAAGCACTGACACTGGAGACTCCTTCCAAAAATGCTCAAAAAAATTCTCCTTACAGAAAAATTAACCATATCAACAATTATACGTTTGTTTTGTTGTGTGAAGCATATGTCATACAAGTCCCTATCGAGGATGTTTACAAATGTTATGTAATCTTCTCAGAACAAGAGATTCATTGTTTTAGGAACCAATAGTTCATAGTTTATGTTTATAATGAGAAAAAAAGAGAAACAAACTGTATATTTTAAAAGCATTTTTTTTTCCTTTAGAAAATGAGCTTCTAGGATAATAGCACCTTTATATTAATAATACCTTCAGCTTCCCCTTTTTATCATGTCCAGGCCAAAAACTTTGTTGTTTATTCGTTTGTATTAAGTACCCTTTAGTATTCAATCATAGTGTGTCCCTCCACCATCATAGCAACGTTTCATAGTAATGTCAGCTACGCACAATACAATGCTCAAGTTAAAAACTGCTTTCACTAGTGAATGGAAACATAGAGGCTGTTTGTTTACACAGCCTGTGTAATAAGCAAAACAAAGTCCTGGATCATGTCATTTTCAGAGAGTTGTAAATCCCTGCTGAATTTCGTTATGTTTTGAAAAATGGTCATTGTCAGGAAATAGACTGGTCTCCCTAATTTTATCTGTTGCCACAAAATCACACTGAGATCAGATTGATGGTTAAGACTGAATTGCACGAATTTCCACAGTTATTACAAATTAATTCTCTTTATTGTCATACACTATAGTTATGATCTGGTTTGATACTGCCAGGAAGCACTAATTTCATAATTAGCATGATTTTGAATACATTGGTGGAACCAGGAAGTTACAATGTGTTAGATGTGCTCTAAAGATACAAGGCTGCTTTCAGTATTGAACCTAAAATCTTCTTTTTCTAACCCAACCCTAGTAAATTCACTCAGAATCTTTTAAGGGGAAACATCACTGTGAAACAAATGAAATGTGTTTATATTGAAATATTTGTGATGTCTTTAGTGATGCTGGTGCTGTTTATTGGTTGCAGCTGTATTTGAGTTATTCCTGTGAGAAGGTAATGGTTGTGTGGATTATTGTTGGGGACAGCACTAGTGGAGTTACAATGGTGTTTAATAGGAGGGAAAAAAAACAGCAGTCTCAAATCTGAGTAAAAACAGTCTGGTTTTGCTTTTAGCAACTAAAATAAAAGAATAAGAGATTCTCACATACCATTGTACATGGTGGCTTGGCAGTTAAGGCTCTGGGTTTCTGATCAGAAGGTTGGGGGTTCAAGGCCCAGCACTGACAAGCTGCCACTGTTGGGCCCTTGAGCAAGGCCCTTAACCCTCTCTGCTCCTGGGGCGCCGTATCATGGCTGATCCTGTGCTCTGAGCCCAACTTCCTAACATGCTGGGGTATGCGAAGAAAAGAATTTCACTGTCCTGTAATGTATACGTAATTAATAAAGACGCATTATCATTATTTTCCAGCAATGCTCAACATCATATTAAGGAAAAATCCAACATAGGAGCAGTGGAGACAGCAAAGGTTACATCAGCTTGTATGAGTTGCAAGCATTGAAGCCTAAATACAGTTATGTGTAAGCAGCTGACACAGAGGAGCCCTTAAAGTGCAATTTCTGGTGTAACATTTATATTATCTTAACTAGATAAACCATGGTGGCAAATGTGGCTTAATTATTAAATATTCGTTCTTTTTTGTTACTTAATGATGATTTAACAAAGCACACAAGGACAATTAAGCTAGTTAACTCTTACCTCTTTCAGTAACAGTAATGAATTTCAGCATTAAACAGACACCATGAACTACAGCAAATAACAATATTGCTTAAATTACTTTGTATTCTCCTCAGCAGACATGTCTATGTGTTATTGTGCATTCCAGAGACATTGTCTGTTTTTGACATAACTAGCCACACCCTCCTAAAATACAAAGAGAAAACACTGTTTCTGCATAAAATACAGCTTTCAAATGATCAATATATTTCTTTCAAATCTCATATTTATATTGTATTTATTAAGAATAATATATTCTTACTCGAACTGTATTGCTCAGACAGAGCAGTATGATTTTTTTTTGCCAGCAGACTAGTGTCGAGAGAATAAACATTGCTTTCCAGCCTGCACATACTGTTTTAACATACTGTTTTAAGAGTGGGCAAATAGGTTTACATTAAAAAGGATAAAGCATAATTGATCTACAGTGGCAACCTCTAACAGAAACCTACTGAAATTTAGACAGCTGACCAAGAGCGTGTGACACAATGGGTTAAAAAACTTGACACTACAAATGCAGAGCTAAAGAACACAGATTTATTAAGAAGAAACAAACCTAAATAGTAAAAGTCCAACAAATGGAATGATCATAAAAGCTAGTGAAAACAGGGACACTTGGAAAACCATGAAAAGTCCATCAAGGAAGTCCTTAAATATACAATCACTGGTGTGTCTTATTAGTAGATTGGGGAATTGGACTGTTGGTTAAAGCTGTGATTGGTTGTTTCTTGTGGAGGTGCCTGCTGGGAATATTTTGTGTGATTACAACAGACGCTAGGC
>JANDJT010000012.1:4207417-4219814 GCA_024331685.1 Stegophilus panzeri | reverse complement strand
TATATAATTTCCTACTGTAGACACCTAAAAAGTAAGTAAGTAAGTAAGTATGGAATAAGTAAGTAAGCAAGTAAGGTAAGTAGTTAACTGAGTAAATAAATGTGTTAGGTGAGTAAGTAGTAAGTATAAGAAAAATAAGTAAATAAATAAATTAAGTATGTCAATAGAAAAGTAAGTAAAGTAAAATTAAAGTCTTTAAGTAGTTGCTAAATATTTCAGTAAATAAGTAATAAGTAGGCAGTAATAAGTAATAAGACTAAGCTATGTAAGTAAAGTAAGTAAGTACTTAAGAATAAATATTAGAAAATAAGAAGCAAGTAAGATAGAAGTATGTATGTGAAGTAAGGTAAGTAAGTAAAGAAATAAATTAAAATTAAAAGTAAGTATGTAAAAAAAGAAAGTAAGAAGTAATTATTAAAGTAAGCAAATAAATGTATTATGTACAGGTATGTATGTAAAGTAAGTAAGTAAGATAATTTACCTAAGTATTTAAGTAAATAAGTAAGTAGTCTGAAGAAGTAAGTCTGTAGAATTTATGTAAGTAAAGTAAGTAAGTAGATAAATAAGTTAAGTCAGTCAGTAAAAAAGAAAGCAGGCTAAGTACTTAAGCAAAAAATGTTAGAAAGTAAGAAGCAAGTAAGACGGCCACATACAGTATATGTAAGCAAGTAGAAATTGCGTAGGTAAAGTAAGTAATTCAGTAAATAAAACAAGTAAAGTAAGATAAATGAAAGTGAATAAATAAATAATAAAGTAAGAGCATTTTAGAAAATAAGTTTTAGATGTTTGTTTTGCACTAAATGGAATTAACTGACGCTAGCTGAGACCTCACGTCACTGGCCACCCAAAAATCTACATACGTGTCCATATAAATAAATAAGTAATAAAGCACATTTACACTAAAGTGTACATACAAGTACAATAAGCATAAAAAGAATTCAATCAAATAAACGCAGAGAGGTGTTATGGACAGAGAGACCCAAATGCAGAACACAGACACAGAGACTGAATGTTAACAGGATTTATTGATGTGAAGAGGAGGCTGGAGTGTGTGGTAATTTGTAGTTGGGGTCAGGATTCAAACACATGAGAGTTGAGAGCTCAGCCGATGCGCCACAGGAGGGGAGTGAGTGAAGCCGTGTCTGAAAATGAATGACTTCGAGGCACCTCTTGCCGAAAGCTACGATTGTACAGGCATCTCTATGATCCATCCATGCGGGACCATAGAGATAGCCAGATGGCAGAAAATTTATGGAAAGGTTTTTAAAAAATAGTGATTTCGATTTGCTTTGTATATACTGTTGAAGGAATACAGCCAAAGATGAAAGTTTTTTTGGGGGGTGCACCATGTTTTCATTCATCAGTATCTTCACAAATAAACTCTACACTACACTACACTACACTACACCGTCAGACAGGGATTAAACCTCATACTGCTGTCTTTATACATACAGACATGTACATGGATGGGCGGCCATACAGAGTGATCATTCTGTAATAACTTCCTTTTGTCTGTATACGTAAAGAGATATTTGCACTGATGGGCGAACATAAACACCTGATTTTGTCAATGTGAGAAATGACATTTTCTAGGAAGCTCCAAATTTTTGCTTAAAGTCTACAGTAATGGCTAACATTTCCAAAATGAAATACAGCCTACACTGTAAAACCGGATAAGTTCATTTAACTCAAAAAATTTGAGGAAAAATAATTACCTCAAAATTTCTAAGTTGATAAATCAATTTCTTTAAGCCAAATACACTTAAATACAATGCAAATTAATTTTAAATGGCAAAGTGTGAGTTAAATTTTTGTTATATTTAAGTGTATTTGGCTTAAAGAAATTGATTTATACAGTGTAAAATAAATAATAATTCTATTTAATGAAAGTAAAGGTCCATGTTTAATTAAAAATCTTAATGAAATGAATGAAATAAAATTCAAATTGAGGTTGTTCGATGTAGTTTTATACATGTTCTCAGTTATCGCTGTATTTTGTTGTAATGTGACAAGTGATAATCTCAAGGTTTACTGGGTTTTATATGATTCTTATATGATTCTTTGCTCTTTTTTTTCATACTGGGAGTTTTAGTGAATTGTACTGAAAACAAACATCGTCAACAACAAACACAACAATTCCTCATCAGCGTTCAGCAAGTCCACGCGAGACGCCATGTTTGTAAGCGTTGCTATGGTTGTTCCGACAAACTACTTCTTCTCTCAGCTACTTCCTGTTGGTTTATAGGACGATTACTCCGAGTCGCCCCTTTTGTTTCAAAGAATATTACAACGACGAACGCGTCAAGTATTAACACCTCGTCCGTTTGGGGAGCGTGCGGAGCCAGGCGAAAGTATAAACAAGGCTTGATGTCGAGCTTGAGGGCTGTCAGCGGTGTGAAAGCTGCATGCGGCATTGGTGAGCCACGAGGGAGGCAGGCGGTGCTGGGCATAGCAGGAAGTGAGCCATGGGAGAGCAGGCAGTAACGTGAGTGGTGGATTTGGAACACGAGAAGAAACAGACAGGGTAAGTATGGGGAAATTCAACAGGGAGAACACTAGACATAACCAGAAAACAAACGCGAGGAAGGCTGGAAATGTATCGCACTAAAGCCGGAACGATCTGGGGATGAGTGACTGAAGAACTGGGGTTTATATGCACTGCTGATTGATGAGCTGATGCGAAGCAGGTGAGTCAATCATTCGCTCAGACAGCCTGAGAGGTGGAGTGCCACGCCCAGAGATACATACACACACACACACACTAACAGAAACACAAGGGAGAGAAAACACCCGAAACCTGGGGAAGGGGAAAACAGGGAACACAGGAAAATACACGGGTTTCTGGCTGGATCATGACAAGATGCGCCAGTCCATTAAGGGCATCTTAAAACCTATAATGGCTGTGCTGAACTTTTTTGCTCGTAATCGTTATCTGCAGCATGCGAAGGTAGCTGTAGGCCATCAACCATTTTGAACTCTAATGTCTCTGACCATTCCGCTATACAGAACGGCTTGCGACTGCAGAGTTCAGAAAGTGTTTGGAGTCATGTTGTACTTGACCAGTCTATATGCTGTACCATTTGGAATAAAAGCTTTAACACAAGTCTATTCAGTACTCACTCTATTGAGGAACGGAGTATAAAATGTTCCAGTGGATTTGCAGCAGAAACACGTGGCAGTGCATTATGAAGTGTGCGTACTCCCAGCCTGTGAGTTTTGTACATAATGTTATCTTTTGAAATTTGACAGTCACAATCCAGTCTACCCACACGCAACCTCACCATCTCGACATATTTATGATTGACTCCCTTTTTTAAGCCTTACAATTATCTGTAGAGCTCAATAAAAAGTGAAGAAACCAACAGCCTTGGGGAAGAAAGTAAAGAGAGAGAGAGAGTGCAGAAATTAAGGACAAGGGGTTAAGCGAGAGAGATAGAGAGATAGAGAGAGAGAGAGAGAAAACAATGAAGAAGAAGATGAAAAAAAGACTTTTTCTACAGGCAAAACACGACCCTGGAAAAGTTGTAGCCATATGAAAATGAGTGCAGATGCCAAATTAGTCCACCTGGACCAATTAGTGCAGATAAGACACTTGTTCTCCGTAATGTTATGTCAACAGACATCCAATCAGATAAAGGGCTAGCAGAAGAGAAGGAGGAGGGTCGAAAGAGGAGCGAGGAGCACGTTTTGATTAGAGGGGAAAGAGCGATCAAAGAGATTTCATTAAACAAATCTTTAGATGGAAAAAAAAGAGGAGACTTCATTTCCTGTACTTACATTTGAATTAAACTTTAATGGACAAACACGGCTTGATCTCTTTAGCAAATCATGAGCCTTTGATTCCTGTACTTAAGCGCTTCAGCAGCTTCTATGATAAAAAGCGAGAGGTGACAGAAATCATGATAGCATCACACGTCAGGATCCTTAGAGACGTTTAAGTGAGGATTTAAAAAAAAAAAAATTAAAAGGCTGAGTTCCAGAATATTTATTCATTATTACACAAATAAATGTTGAATAATAAATGACCTATGTTTAATAATGCACTATGTAATCATGCAAAAGGTTGGAAAGTTTTTGGAAATATTTTTGGAAATGATTTAAATGTTGGAAATGTTTAAGGGCTTTAATGGTGTGAAAAGCACAGAAACCAGAGTCCAGAATGCCTAAATTCGCAATTAATACCATATCACACTGGATCACACTGATAAAATAATTGCACACACGTATATATATATATATATATATATATATATGATATGATATCGCTATAATATTGGAATAATATCATATAGTATGGTCAAAAATATGTGTACCTGACCAACCATCACACCCATATGTGTTTCTTCCTCAAACCATTCATCAAACCATCACTGATAGTCCCAATCCTGTTCCAGCATGACAATGTCCCTGTCCACAAAGCGAGCTCCATTAAGACAGGTTGGAGTCGAAGAGCTCGAGTGTCATGTACAGAGCCCTGACCTCAAACCCCACCGAACACATTTTGGGATGAACCGGAACTCCGACTGCACCCCAGGCCTCCTCGCCGAGCAATAGTGCCTGACCTCACTAATGCTCACAATCTCCACAGCCATGCTCCAAAATCTAATGGAAAGCGTTCCAAGAAGAGTGGGGCTTATTATAACAGCTAAGGGGGATTAAATCTGGAATGGGATGTTCAACAAGCACATATGTTCAGAAGTCTACAAACTTCTGGCCATTTGGCCAAGGGGTAGTGGTGGTTTAGCAGTTGAGGCCCTGGGTTACTGATCAGAAGGTCAGTGGTTCAAGCCCCAGCACTGCCAAGCTGCAAAGGCCCTTGAGCAAGGCCCTTAACCCTCTCTGCTCCAGGCACTCTGCACTCTGACACAAAATTCCTGACATGCTGGGGTACACGAAGAAAAGAATTTCACTGTGCATATGTATGTGTGACCAATAAAGACTCATTATCATATAATGTATCATGGTTGTTTTTCACATATAGAAGGATAAAATTAGATTTGCAATGATTTCATACATATTACGGTAACATCAGGATAAGATCGTAAGGTATTTAGTTGTGGACATGATTGTGTGATGTCATGTCATTTCACCATCATGTTGTGATAAATATGGCATATGTACGGAATTAAACACTTGGCTGCATGCTGTTATAGGAAAATAATCAATGACAGTGTTGTGGTGTAATGTGGCCTGATGGGAAGCAGACTTACTGTGAACCACTCCAAAGATTCTTTTCCAATTTGCCAATGATGACATGTTTATTTATTAAAGAAATACATGCACTACCTATTTACTGTTACGTTTCATGTCTGCAAAAACAAGTCAGTTCCTGTTATGACTTATGTTATGTTATAGAAGCTATACATGGTTTCCTCACAAAGCCTCTTTTTTTCTCGCTTGAATTTAATAAAAACAAAGAAAAGTTATATCACGGGCCTGATAATATCAGCATCTTATCATCTTAATGATTTTCCATTTGTCTGTCTGTGTCATATCAAATTGCCATATCGGCATCAAATGTGATTAAAATGTCCGTATATCATATCGTTTGATCATACAACACGATCATGTCATTCTACAGTAACATCAAGACACCAGCCATAGTGTGAGCTTCATTATCGCTTCCTTCTTTCACAATTTTGTTAATTGTTTTTTGTTTTTTTTTAATGTTAATTTATTTATTTATTGTAATTTATTTCTACAATTACACGAGCTGCCGGTTTATTCGCCAAACTGACCTACTAACTAATAAACTTGCAGCTTAAGTGTACTTAAACTTGCAGAATTAATTTGCAAAATTAGACACTACAGACATCATTGTGTTCTAAATGGGCATCTATTCCTCAGGAGAGAGAAGAGTGGGAGTAGAGAGAGAAGGAGAAGAGCAGTGTTTCTCCCGAATCGACGCTTTGCCTGTGGCTTTGTGGTGTTTTCTTTTCTGCAGTCTTTCTGAAACAATGAGGGATGCAGGAGAATGAAAGTGTGTGATACGTGTGTGTGTGTGTGTGTGTGTGTGTGTGTGTGTGTGTGTGGGAATGTGTGTGATAAGTCACAACTCTCCTTGTTTTTTTTTTGTTTTTTGTCGCCGTCGGCCATTAACACACAGGTTTCAGTTGAACGAGACTTCGGGAGAAAGACAGATAGTGTGAGAAATATCATACGCACATTGATCGCCCTCAGCTAGCAATAATATACAGTTTTATTAGCCTGACCCCATGACCTCTGTTATGATTTCTTTTGTTTGTGCTTTTTTGGGTTCATTGACTTCTACAAAGGCTAAATCATATTTTTTTTTCCTATAACATATCTTTATCCTAACGCGGGCAACACATTTTTGCCAGAAACATCAGACTAAGATTTCACATGTCTGAGTTTTGGTGCTATTGACAGTGTAGCTTTGGAGCGTGTGATCGACTTACACGTGATGGGTTGTATTCTCAGTTTGAGTTAAGCATGTGTAGCAAAATTGCACACACTTTACTATTCATACATCAGACATTTGATACTATTCAAAGAGTTGTGCAAGATTTATACACATGGGGTGGAGTTGATCTATAACCGATATGTCTCAGTCACATTTATTTCTGTCCATGGATGCATTTTTCTTGCATGTTATTGGCTCAAGAGAGGAGCAGTATTAAGTCCAGTGCTACTCTCTTACAGTTAAGACAGTCGTTACTCTCTTATCACTGCAATACGTCATGCTGAAATTTATATGTTGGGCTGTGAAAGCACACAGACTCCATTTGAGGTCAATTTTAACTAGATAAACATGGCACTAATAATTAATCACTAGTATTGCCCCTTTAAAGTTGATGAAAAGGTTTTTCTTATTGTTTTTTTTTTGTTTGTTTTTTCTTCACTAGGACATCATGAGTAGCATCTTAATCTAAAAGACTGCATGAGGACAAGTTTTTGAAGGAAAAAATGTATGTATTAACTTAAAGTGAGCTGTAAGGGTAGGAAATGAGTGCTCAGTCAGCTTGTCCTTCAAACCAGTTTCTTCACATGGTGGCCAGAAAATGGACTTAAATATGTACGTAGCCTCATTCTGAACACAGATTTATGGAACTTTCCTTATATATATATATATATCACTGTAACTACTACACTTTAGTCCTCGAGTCTGAAAGAGGACCTGCAGTAACACCTAGTAACATCTGACCAATCATGTTACAGTTTTGACCTTCTTGTGCAACTAAACGTTTCCAGTAACTGTTGATCAGTCATGCAGATCATCTTGGAGGAATTTTAGCCCATTTTTAGCTTCAGCTCTGGGATGTTGGTGGGCTTCCTCACATGAGCTGCTTGCTTCAGGTTCTTCCACAACATTTCTATTGGATTAAGGTCAGGACTTTGACTCGGCCATTCACAAAACATTAACTTTATTCTTCTTTAACCGTTCTTTGGTAGAACGACTTGTGTGTTTAGGGTCGTTGTCCTTCTGCATGACCTTCTTTCTCTGACATTTCCTGACATTTTCCTTTAGAGTTCGCTGGTATAATTCAGAATTCATTGTTCTATCAATGATGGCGAGTCGTCCTGGACCAGATGCAGCAAAACAGGTCCAAACCATAACACTACCACCACCATGTTTCACAGATGGGATAAGGTTCTTATGCTGGAATGCAGTGTTTCCTTTCTTCAAACATAACACTTCACATTTAAACCAAAAATTCTATTTTTGTCTCATCCATCCACAAAATATTTTTTCAGTAGCGTTCTGGCTTGTCCACGAGATCTTTGAACTGCAGACAGGCAGCAATGTTCTTTTTGGAGAGCCGTGGCTTTCTCCTTGCAACTCTGCCATGCATACCATTTTGTTCAGTGTTCTCCTGATGGTGGACTCATGAACATTAACATAACCCAATGTGAGAGAGGTCTTTAGTTGCTTAGAAGTTACTCTGGGTTCCTTTGTGACCTCATGGACTATTACATATCTTGATCTTGGCGTGATCTTTGTTGCTCCTGGGGGGAGTAACAGTGGCTTTGAATTTCCTCCATTTGTACACAATCTGTCTGACTGTGGATTGGTGGAGTCTTTAGGGATGGTTTTGTAACCTTTTTCAGCCTGATGAGCAACAACTGTTTTTCTGAGGTCCTCAGAAATCCCCATTTGTTCATACCATGATACACTTCCACAAATATGTTGTGAAGATCAGACTCTGATAGATCCCTGTTCTTTGAATAAAACAGGGCTCTCACTCACACATGATTATCATCCCATTGAATGAAAACAGCTTACTCTAAATTCAACTTCAAATTAACTGATAATCCTAGACGTTCACATACTTTTGCCACTCACAGATATGTAATATTGGA
Source organism: Stegophilus panzeri (assembly GCA_024331685.1). Taxonomy (NCBI): domain Eukaryota; kingdom Metazoa; phylum Chordata; class Actinopteri; order Siluriformes; family Trichomycteridae; genus Stegophilus; species Stegophilus panzeri. Next base: position 4,211,492 of record JANDJT010000012.1, on the reverse strand, counting down.
TCATTTTCCTTAATACATAAATGACCAAGTATAATAATTTTTCTCTCATTTGTTTAATTGGGTCCTCTTTATCTACTTGTAGGACTTCTGATGACATCTGATGATGCTTTAAGTCATATTCATGCAGATATCTAGAACATTCTAAAGGGTTCCATCTCAAATTAAATAAAGGAATAAATAAATAGCACTTGCGTTCAGACAGACGATGTGTTGCATCTTTCAGTGGAGTGAATGAAATCTTCGACTGCTTCGAACGTTCTACTTTTTCACTTGTAGGGATTGGATTTGAAAATGCTAGAACTTTACTTCTGATTGAGCTACATACAAAAGAGAAACACATTTCAGTCCAGGAAAATGAAAATCGGTATTTTTCACAAATAAGTTTCAGGTGAAGGGTTTTCCCAGGCTGCCACACAAATTCTCGCTCTACCATACCGGACATGCATTATACAAATTCTATCCATACAACTCTGAATCTATGCAGTTCTTCATTTCTTCTTATGGGTATATCAGTATTATTGATATACAGTAAATAAAATATGTTTCACTTGAAAAGTCTGTTAGTATGTTCTCCATTTGAAGAATCGGTTGAAAATGAATAGTAAAGATACAGATAAATCTGCCTTCCCTGACAGATTAACTAGCCTTTTTCTGCGCTAACTTTTGTGCAATAGCTAGTAAGGCCCAGTAGTTTAGACTCTCCCTTTCCCAAGTTTCAAGTGCAGTGAGTAACCAATTCTGAAGGCTATCCACTGATGTGTAGGCTAATAAATACCTCAGTGCTGCTAGCTAGCCATAATGGTTGGTGTAATGCTTATGTTAATTGCGCTTGATTATGTTTTTCCTTATTGAAGAAATAATTCAGTTGCCAGTGGAGTGTAAAGGTGTTTTCCCAATTTCAAGTAAAATTGTAAGATGGTTAGTGGCTATGTAAGGATGTTAATATGCCACAGAATGTTACACCGCAACCTCAAGATGCTCTGATTTCAAATTCAGCTCTGCTTGCATTCTCATCTCATTGGTGCAAATCTTCTTTCATGACTCAAATATGGTATGTATGGCTATAAACTACACAGAATTAAAATATATTTAAAAACTGCATTATCTGAGAAGTCACACCTATCGCTGGAATAATCCAAGCTCTCCACTATATTGATCAGTCAATGATTATTAGCAAACTTACATGCCTGATGTGATATCCACCCCAAAGCAATTATAACCCTCCATACTTGCACTTTTGCAAATCAATTTACTTCCAGAATTTAAACCAGGAAATATCACTGGACGTCTGGAGACGTCTCCTGTTTACACTTATCAGCAGCTTCATCTGCTACTTTGTTTTTTTTTTTAAAAAACATTGTCACAATTTGAGCAGGGCCTTCTGGGTAATTTCTGCTCCCAAAGTCTACAGTGATCTCCTATCTAACTTTTATATAATACTCACCTAATGCATCTGACATCAGCTGGTAGAGTAATAGATCAGCCTTACACGGGTATAAGGGGTGCAACCAAGTCTATTCAACCAAGAGGAAGTGACAGAGCAGGATTGTGGTTTTTTTTTTGTATATCCATGGAAATGTTGGGCAATGTTGTATATTTTCTCTCTGATAAACGTTTACACAAAAATAAAGTGGTTTTCATTCCACGCTGCATCCGAATCAGAGTGAAATTCAATACTTTTGCTTTGCTTTTTTTTTTTTTTCACTGCACATAATTAAACAATCCAAAAAGTTAAAAAATAAATAAAAGAATAAATAAATAAATAAATAAATAAATAAATAAACTCCATCATTGATTGGCCAGAAATAAAGCAAAAGAGAACATTAAACAAACCTTTAGCAAGTACATGTAGAAATTTTTATTTTTTTTTAATCACCAGAGCATGGAGAACACAGAGACAGCACTCAATAAAGGACGAGATAATTATATAAATAACCAGTTCAAATCATTTAGTGTTTTGATCAATCTAGCATTTATTTTCTCAAATTTCCAGAACGCATGCGATTTCTGCAGCACGTCAGTTCTGTACATCTGTAGACAAATGTGGCCCAAAAACTCAAAATACACATAGTTGGATTCATTCAGGATCTAATCGCACTTCTCACTGCAATCAAACTGCACAACCGCTGACCTGAAACCAAACCTTACTCAGATGGTCTCAGGATTAGTTGCTTTGGCTCACACCCTAATGCGACTGCTGTTCTCAAAACGCTGTATTCTCATCTGCTTAAACAAACCGCACCAAAAAGGAAAACGCACCATGATTCAGTTTAAAAGGATTATGTAACATGGTTTCATACGGTGCTCTAAGATTTATTCTAAGATCCCGGATGAATAAAGTAACATCATCATACAGCATAGTGTTCTGTATAATGTATAATATAATGTATAATATAATGTTAATATATAATAAATCTTGTTGCTGTTAACTTTGCCCATGAGCTTGACAGCTTTTCTGCAGTTAAGCATCTTGGTGTAACCCATGATGTTGGTTTATCATTCGATTAGCATGTAGCATACATCTCTGAAAGTGTTTCATCTGCTCAACGAAAACAGAACAAGAAATAAGCTAAACCTACATGATGAGAAACGAGTGCATGCTTTCATATTGTCTATTGTAACGTGTTGCTGACTGACAGAGCTTCCTTTCTTTAACGAAGCTTTAGTTAGTTCAGAATGCAGCAGATTCAATTTTAGTGAAGCTGATTATTAAATTGCGCATCAATTAAACATCCTGTTCTTGATGTATGAATGCTTTAACTCTGGCGTATATTTTGCTGATCTTCTGAACTGTAATACAGTTCACCCCTGAGCACTTTCATCCGTTATAACTATTGTGAGCATATCACACAGTCAAGTCACATTAAAACACATAGAGTAAAAATGTAGAAGATAGCCAGGCTCAAATAATGCTTTTATGCACAGCAATGTAGCACCACACCCCATTACTGAAATGCTAGCCAAATACGTTTTTGTCAAAGGTGGAAATATCAAATGCTTTATCACAAGATACATTATCAGGAGAGACTAAAGACTATGGCTACCTAAAGTCGCCCCTTCCACGTACAAATACTGCCTTATTTTCCAGTGTCTGTACTAATGCGCATAATTACCTCATTATACTTTTGAGTTAAACATAGTCTCTGCTTTTTATCCTAATTAATTCTAGGCAGCATAACATGTGACCGGGCAAGAGGTTTCACTTGCCTGGTGAGCTACCTAATAAATTTATAATTAGCCCGAATGCTAAGAATTACGTCTGGAGGAAACCAAGCTCTGCTTATAGTCGAGCCAATTCTTTGCAGTGAAGCGTGGTGACGGCAGCATCATGCCCTGATGAGGTATTTCATGCAACAGGGACTGAGAGGCTTGTCAGGATCGAGGGAAAGATTAACCAATCAAAGTACATGACCCAAAAAACACAGAGCCACAGCGATGTAGGAGTGACTTTGGGACAAACCTGTGAATGTCCCTGATTGGTCCGGTCAGAGCCAGAACCTGACAGAATATCTCTGGAGATACCTGAAAATAGTGGTACAGCAAAGTGTCCCATCCAGCCTGACAAACTTTGAGAGGTTCTGCAGAGGAGGATAGAAAAAGATCTGTCCCTGTGAATTAGTTGTATCAGAATCAGTGCATTAACACATTTCTCAATGATGTCATAAAACATATTCAACACCTTCTGATGAATGAGCTTTGAGAATTCAACCCCTAAGTCTCTCTCTCTCTCTCTCTCTCTCTCTCTCTCTCTCTCTCTCTCTGTTACGTTATTCAGTGTATTTCTGTTTGCTCTATGTGCCATTTGTGTGTCTATGTCGGTGTTGGTTTCTTTTGTCTCCTCCCCCTTCTCTAGGCCCCGCCTACTGCATGCGTCACGTTTCGGCTCGCTAGTGGATGATCACATCTTGTCCACGCCTGCTCCGGCCTTGTGCTACAGGATTGGTTGCCTGCACATTTCCGGAAGTGTACTTAAACCTCATCAGTCTCGATCCCAGGGCGATCATTGCCATTGCGTTGTGTATAGAGAGAAGTGCTTTTCGCCTGTGTATGATTATTTCGCCTGTGTATGACCCTA